>CAUYQV010015243.1:0-27971 GCA_963574575.1 Galagoides demidoff | reverse complement strand
GTTTTTGTTATCATAGTGACAGTGATGCCACTAGCTTATATAGGTGATCCTGGAAAGCGAGGTTTGAGAAAGGAAGTAATGAGTTTGATTTTGAACATTTTTAAGTGAGAGTTTTAGGTAGGACATTCAAATTAGCAAGTAAGATACTAATCTAAGGGGAGCCTGGGCCGAAGAGAGAAATCTGGTAATCTAACATATGAATATTCAGTAAATCAATGAAAATATGAGATTTTCTAAGGAGAAATGACACAAGGGCCTATGACAGAGTTTCAGAAAAATTACAATTTTATGGAAGGGTAAAGGCAAAAAGACTGGCCAGGGAAATGGAGCAATATTCAGAGATGTTGAAGGAAGTCTGGAAGAGTGAGATATCACAGGAGCTCAAGGCAGTACTTTGTTCAGTAAAGAAGAGTGATTAACTCTTTTAGGTGGTGCTGAGAAATCTATAAAGTTGAGATTACAACAAAACTATTGGGTTTAGCTATGTGGAGGTTATCATTTTTTTTAAAATTGTTGGGGATTCATTGGGGATATAAGATGTGTCACACACTGAGACTCCACCCCCCTCCCTCCTTCCCTTTGTGAAGGTTATCAATAACCATAGCCAGTATGTTTTGGAAGGAATGAGATGAGGATACAGAAGGGAATGGAGTCAGTAAATGTAGTTTGGCTATGAAAATAAAGATGAGATGGGCCATTGTTTAATTGAGAAATGGTTTACGAAAGCCTTCTTCTTTCTTTCTGTAAAGATGACATAAAATTAATTAAATGTTGATGATAATTCCAATAGTCCAGTGATTCTCAACCGTCCTAATACTGTGACCTTTTAATATAGTTCCTCACATTGTGGTGACTCCCAACCATAAAATTATTTTCGTCATTACTTCATAACTGTAATTTTACAACTGTTATGAATTGTAATGTAAATATCTGATATGCAGGATGTATTTAGGTGACCCCTGTGAAAGGGTCGTTTGACACCCAAAGGGGTCACAACCCACAGGTTAAGAATGGCTGCATAGTCTATAGTGAAAGGTTCTGAGAAGGCTTGAGATATTAGGGTTCAGAAACAAGAAGTTGGAGAAGAGAGTTTGGCTCTATCATACATATGCAGATAAAGAGGAGAAGATGTAGGTTTCTACATTTTACTGTGAAGGAGCATTGAGAAAATGGTGTAAAGAGATAAAAAGAGGTTTTAAATTTTCTTGTGGAGACAGGTAATTTAGTCAGAGAAACATAGATTTCTAGAACAGCATGACACACAGTTGACATCTGTGAACACGAATGTAGGGAATCCCATCAGCTCTACTGTGTGTAATTCTTACCAGCAGTGGTTGACTACTCGGGAGCAGACCTGACATGGAGAAATAATTAGGTTAATCGAAAGTTGGAAGTTTAATAAATACCACTCAAAGAAAAAGAGTTTCTAGAGTTTTGTTAAGAAAATGATTTAAATGATTTACTATGAAATCTAAACTGAATAAAAAAGGAAGTGAGGAAAGGAGAAGACCAATCCCTGGGAATAAGAAACTTTGCCAATGGACTTGAAGGACAGTAGAGATAGAAATAACTCAACAGCAAAGTTGGAAGAAGAAAGTGGCAAGTGTGTCAATTTCTTGGTGTGTAGGATGGTAAAATTAGATTCTTTCTCTAGCCCCAATTATATACCACAGGTAGTCCCACATTCCACTTACACAGGATTTGCAGGTGAGATGACCAAAAACAATTTTAGACTCTTAAACACAGTGTAAAACTGAGAAGACTGAGAGATAGTCTACTCATGGAGAAAGTTGGAGTATTTCTCCAATTCCCTTCCCCCCAGACACCTGTACCACCACCAAGGAGTGTTTGTGTGAAAGGAATATATATGTAGAACAACTCCCCAAATAAGAAGACTAGCAAGAAATAAAAAACAAGGCAGACAAATCTGCCTCATTGGTATAAGGAAATTTATTGGGAAACCTACAAAGAGAAGTATTATCTTGGGTTATAGCAAGACAGATAGATCTCTGCATTGTTACCTCCCAGACCCAGGTTTATGTACTATAGGAAAAAGTATATGTCTGTCAGAAGGACAATTAAAACTAACCCTTCCAGGAAAAAGCAAGAATGTTCTGTATCTCATAGCCTGTAATTTGTGTGATAATATCATGGTGTTTTGACCTAAGGGCAGGATTTATGGTAAGTACATGGTCTTACACAAGGAACAGTAGATAAAGTAGTCACCTTAAAGGCATTCCTGGAACTAAGGTTATTCAGAAGTCTACAGGGTAGATTAGTATTCAAGATGAAGTGACTTTAACTTCCATGAGAAGGAAAGGGAAGAGTCTCCTACCTACCATGGTAAGATAGATTTTGAGACTATCTATCTTAGTATCTGCTTCCTAGATTTAGAAGAGGTCAATGTCCTCTGTACTTACTGTAAACAGCAAGAATCAAACCAACAAAGTGTATTTATATGGGTGAGAGAAAAAAACAAAGCTGCTTTTGACCTGCACCCTATAAAGTCTTATTGTTAAAGAAAACACTTACATTTGGAATATTAATTTCCTAGATGGAACCATTTGAGTATATGCCATTGTCCAACATGTAACTGGGGGGTGGGGTATAGAAGTGGAGCAGAGTTGAAGGTGTTTGGAAATAAGGTCAAAATTCTGTGAGTCCAGGATAGTTGAAAAGTTATTCATGAACGTGGTATAGCCATCTAGATGCTGACATGATTTGGAATAGAGAAGATGATTGTGTGCCAAGTGCAAATGTTATCTTAAGTGACATTAGTAGGTGATAAGGAAATCAGAGTGTCATGGTTAAAAGAATGGGAAAAGAAACATACACCCAGATTACACAACCTTTGGAGAAAAATGGGTCACTTTGTGTAACTAAAGGATTAATGTTCTAGAAGAGATAGTAGAGAGAAAGGAGGACACTAACTTCATCTCTCAAACCTGAGGTATATATATGGAGTTGAAAACATTCAACATGAGGCATGGCATCCTCGAGGAACTATCCCATGAGGTACCAAGGTGGAGAAATTCTCCATGAAGAGGTTGAGGCCCTTACTGACTATATACCACCAATATTTGCAGAAAAATAATAGGAAGCTTTGGGAAGAGTGGTCAGAGGGGAAGGCATGAGGGAATGGGGATCAGACAAAAGAACAAAGAATGAGGTTATGAATGAAATTATGTTTGTAAAATATCTCAGGGGTTTCATTTTAATTGGCTCTTATTGTTAAAATTTCTATTGATGATGCCTGATGCAGTGGCACGTACCTACTCATGAGGCTGAGGCTGGAAGATAGCTTGAGTCTAAGAGCACCGACTGTAGTGTGCTTTGCCAATGGGGTGTTTGTACTAAGTTCAGCATCAATAAGGTGACCTCCTGGAAGCGGGGTGGGGGGGGCATTCAGGTTGCCTAGGGAGGGGTGAACCAGCCCAGGTTGGAAAGGGAGCAGGTCAAAGCTCCCTTGCTGTTCAGTAGTGGGATCACACTTGTGAATAGCCACTGCACTCCAGCCTGTGCAACATAGCAAGAACCTGTCTCTAAATAAAAAAAAAAAAAAAGAAAAAAAATTATTGATGGAAATGATAAGTACAATACGAGTCAGTTAGCCTACCTTAACAAAATCCACAAACTAGGTGGCTTAAATAACAAAAATGTGTTTCTCCTAATTCTGGAGACTGGATTAAGGTCTGGTAGTATTCGGTGTCTGGTGAGGGCTCCTTCCCCAGGATGCCATCTTCTCCCTGTGTCCTTCTCTCTGTTTGGCAGAGAGAGAGAGACCAAGCTCTCTGATGTCTCCTCTTATAAGGACATTAATCCCACAGACCAGGACCCCATCCTCATGACCTCATCTAACCCCGATTGATTGTCTTCTGAAGGCCCCATCTCAAAATACTATCACATCAGAAGCTAGAGATTCAATAATCGAATTGAAAGGGGGCAAAAATGTTCAGTCCATAACAAATGCTCAGTCCTTCACAAATGTCCATAACTACTTGTTATGATCACAAATAGAGCTGTTCTCATGGCATATTTTTGTTGTTGTTGAATAGAACTCAAGCACAGGAACCAAATATCGAACAGAGAGGAACCACATGATGTGTAAACTAATGTGTTTATGCATTACTTACTCTTCCACCATCGGTGGACTGTCAACTATCACTGGGACCTCCACCAACCTGATCTTTGCTGAGCATTTCAATACGTAAGTAGCATTGAATTGGCAACTTAACAAATGTGTAAATTATGAAAATTATTCTTACTTGATTAAGAGAGTTCAGGGACAGAAATGTTATGTTAACTTTCCTTTTTTTCCCCATCAGGACATCTGTAAGTCTGTAAACCTTTCCTTGTACTGAGATTTAAATAGCGAGGGCATAGGGTATTAACTTGCACCTACAGATACCTTAGGTCAGCTCAGAGGTAACTCTTAGCCAAGAGTAAAGGGCTCATTCAGCTTAATCACTCTAATCAATAGGGAAGACATTTTTCTTCATTACAAATAATACTGCAAAGGGTAGTTAGCTAAAGTAAAGAGGAATTATTTATCTAGTGTTTGAGGACTGGTTTTTGAACCTAAATAATGAATGGTGGACTGAGGTGCTAATTATGCAAAACTTGGTGTTTGAATTCAAACAAGATTTGAAAGATTGTACCAGTATAAGAAATGTTAGTAATAAGAAATGTCATAAATGTCAGACTGATTCTACTAACAAGACAGATAATAGTCAGAGTTCCAAGAAGGTGGGCAGCATTAAGGAAGCCTAGGAACAGGTCATCGGTTCACAGAAAAATTAGAGCTCAGAAGCAAGAAGCAGATTCACAAATTCTATGAAGTTTCTGAAATTATTTGCAAAATGTTCTACATGTAAATATTCTCCATGGAATTCAAGGGATGTCAACCTTCATTCTAGAAAGAATGTGAGCTTGTGTACAAAGGACTGTAATATAAAGTTTTATTATCAATACCATACAGACCCCCATGTGTAATTATCTCTATGAATGCACATCTATTATGTATCCCCCAACAACTGATTTAGAAAGAAACTATTAAAAGGCTTTTGGTTTAAATAAATGAGAGACTTCTGAAATTCACAGTGCCAGAGAGGATGGATCCAATATAGTACCCAATTCAGGACAGGAAATGTACCAGATTTCTTTCTTTCTGAGATTCATATACTTTCTTATCATTTCCCCAAGGGAAGAGATTCCACATCTTAGTCCCCTCCATGAGTTTCTTTTCCTACCATTTATACAAAATTCTTATTGTTTTATCTTTGTTGATATTAAGAATCGATGGCTTCTACCATTCCTGTGAAAATTAGTCGATATAATTGAAGTATTAGTACTGAGTTTGAAGAAATTAGTAGAGTGCAAAACATCTTTGTGTCTTGCGCAGTGTATCAACCAAACTTTTTGTTTTATTTAATTTTTTCCTTTACTCTTTCAATGCATTTATCCATTTGTAATGGAAGATTGGGAACATTATAGCACTTTGAACAAAATATTTCAGTAACTATTTTTCCCAGTTGTCTGACCTTCTAATTCTCCTAATCATTAAGAAATCTTTTAAATTTAGAGAATGCCTAAAATGTACTTCGAAATTTAGTGGGTTTTTTTCCTTCAAAAGGTTGCCTTTACATTAGAAATTACATGCAATGTGGAAAAAAATCTCAAAGGATCATTTTTTGATATAAAGCACAAGAATAGAAGAGAAAAAAAATCCCCTTACGTGAGTTAGCTATTTAATGACATTTTTAAAAAATGGTGGCACTTCAAAGTACAATAGCATCCTAAAGTGACAATGGAAAGGAATGCATTCATTTCCATTGGGAAATGTTACAAAGGCTTAAAACTTCAAAAAATATTACCTTATTTGTTTAGATGTTTGGATCTGGAGAGAAATCACCCTTTATCCACATATGTACTACAATAATGCCACATTGGCACTATCTGCCACATTTTCAGCAGTATCAATGGTTGTTTGGAACAATTTCATTTTGGATCTCTCCCAGCTCTAAAGACCTCAGAGTTAATGGCATCCTACAATTTACATTAGATAAAAATAACATCTTACAAATAAACTATTGGAGGAAGAGACTGTATAAAATATTCCATAGCTCTATTCTTTTTATATATATGTCCCTTATATATACATACACATAAAATGTCTTTACATAAAATGTATATATTGTAATAATAATGGCTGTAAATGTTGTTTGTTCTCTTTTTTAAAACCAAGAAAATAATAATGATTTCTGAGTCAGCTAAAAGTTATTCAGTGCACACAAAAGCAGACCTCCATTCATCCACTCAATCAACAAACATTTTTTTGAGGACTGATAATGACAGTACACTGTTTTTAATTCTATTAGAGAACACAAAAAATAAAACATTCTGAGAAGAAGACTCCATCTGATTATCTAAACAAAACATACATATGTGAAAAACATTACAATTTTTTTTAAATTTCAAAATATTATAGGGGTAGAATCATTTTTGGTTACAATGATCACTTTTGTAATGAAAACCATTAAAATTTGTAAACATAATATCATTTGCTTTTTGACAGATAGGTGGTGATAGGTATTGAACCTTTGCCAGATAACTTACATATGTTACATATCCTTGCTGTGGAGGTGGTATACAATGTCAATCAAAAACATAGGCCCTGGAGTTAGAACGCCTGTGTTCAAATCCCAGCTCTTCCATTCACTAGCTAGGTAACTTGGGACAATTATTTAAGCTTTCTAAGCCTTTTATCTTTCCAGAAAAATTATAAAAATAATATAATCTCTCCCTTCTTTTTTTTTTTTGAGACAGAGTTTTACTTTGTCACCCTCGGTAGAGTGCTGTGACATCATAGCCCACAGTAACCACCAGCTCTTTGGCTTAAGTGATTCTCTTGCCTCAACCTCCCAAGTAGCTGGGACTACAGGCACCCACCACAATGTCTGGCTATTTTGTTGTTGTTGCAGTTTGGCTGGGGCTGGGTTCGAACTTGCCACACCACCCTCAGTATATGGGGCCAGCACCCTACTCACTGAGACACAGGTGCCACCCAATATAATCTCTGTTTTAGAGAGCTGTTTTGAGTTTTATATAAAATAAGAATCACTTAGGGCCTAGCACAAAGCATGTGCTCAATAAATGCGAGTTATTATTACTACTAAAGTTGAGAGAGGTGAAGCTCAATTTAGCAGATTAAAGAGCAAACTCAGTGGGATCCCAAAGGTAAAACTTTACCTTCCTACAAGCATAACTCAAGGTCTGTCCTAAAAGAAGGCTATCACTTTGTGCAATATCCCTTAGTCTACACAACCTGAAACAATTTCAAGAGAGGTAAATACCATATATATGGGTAAAATGATTGAAAATCATGCATAAAGTCAAAGTTCTAAAGTCCGTAACAGGTGTTCTTCGGAAGGAGTGGAATAGTCCGTGCAAGTTGCACACTTTACAATAGCAATGTGCAGATCAGCGCTAGAGTTTGGAGACAGGAAACCAATTAGGAGTCTGTGATCAAAGTGCTGACAAGTGATGAAAGGCAGATCCAGGCTAGTTTTGAAGCTGTAGCCTCCTACAGCTTTTGCACTCAAGACATTGAGACGTCAAAAGGTTGTGAGTAATTAAGTGGGAAGATTTGAAGGTAAGGAGGAGCTAGGGCAACTCAGGGGACTTTTTCCATAAAGCTGGGTAGGTGATGATGGCAACCATGAACTCTTGAAAAGACATGGAAAGTTCAGGTTCACTGGAAAAAGTAATACATTTGAATTTGAATCCATTGAAATGGCATGTGGAGAGCTTATCCACAGGAGATTTTCAGCATGTGTTTGAAATGCATTACTTGAGCTAGTTATTCATCTGGGGATCTATATATATGTAGATATGCAAATAGAGAGAGAGATAGACAGAGATAAGCAAAAATTAAATTCTTGAGTGCAGAAATGGTCACATAGGGAAAAAAATATTAAAAGAATCAAGATTAGGATACACTCTTGGTTGAAATGGACAAAAAAGAAGATGAGGAAAGGTTATCCAGGTTAGAGATGGATCAAGCGTGTGGGGGCCTGGAAAACCAAAGCAGGAGACTATCTTCAAAATGGAGCATGAGTCAAGGGCATGTGCAGCAGAGAGTCAAGGCAGATGATGGCCAAGAAAGGGCTTTGTTCCTCAGCAGCATTCAAATAGAGGGCAGGGTCAGTGCAATAGCAAAGATCAGGGTAGAATTCACACTGAAAACAGTTAAGGAATGAGTATGTAGTGGGGAGGGAAGGCAGCAGGTTGAAATGTTTCTTTCAAGTTTGACAAAGAAAAAAAGAAGAGAACAAGCTTGGTATTGTCAGAGGCAGAGCCTGCTTTTAGAATGAGGTTGAAATGTCTGTTCAGTTTTACAGTCAGGGAAAGTGGACAGTAAAAACAGAGACACATGAGATTCTGGAAAAAAAATAAAACAATGTTAAACAGAATAAAGGAATAAAATTGAAAGCAAGAATGAAGATGTTGGTTTTTTTTTTTTTTTTTTAGACAGAGTCTTACTATGTTGCCCTCAGTAGAGTGCAGTGGCCGTCGTAGCTCCTAGCAACCTCAAACTCCTGGGCTCAAGTGATTCTCTGGTCTCAGCTTCCAAGTAGCTGGGACTACAGGCACCCACCACAACACCCAGCTATTTTTTAGGATGGGGTCTCTCTCTTGCTCAGACTGGTCTTGAACTCCCAAGCTCAAGGGATCTGCCCATCTCAGCCCCTCAGAGTGCTGGGATTACAGGCCTGAGCCACCACACCCGGCCTGAGATGTTGGTCTTGAAAGAGAAGGATGTGTCTTTCTTAGTGATAGCAGGAGGGAAGCAGAGGACAAGTGAAGACAGACATAACATGTGAAAACATGTGAAATCCCTCATTTCACCAAAGAGGAAACGAAGGCCCAGAGAGTTTCAGTGATGATAGTCAGCCCAGGAGCTGGGAGGTGGAGGCAGGTGGCCTGAGCCCCAGGGCCCTTTCCAAACTGCAGCCTCACTACCTCACAAGTCTGAGACTGTAGAACAGGGTGCCAGGCCTATGGTCACAGACCAGAAAGCAAATTTTCTGCTGCCAGAGATAAGTAAGGACTATCTGAGCATTCACATTCTCTTGTTGCATTTTCTTCGCATAAAATGTAAACAAGTACGTATAATAAATCCTATTTAAAGTATCTGCAAAGCTGAATATGTGTCCAACTAGACTAAACTATTCCTTTGTTGCCAATCTCATGTGCTAATGTGCGGTTTGGAAAGTAAAATTTCAGAATAATACTAACCAGACTGAGCAAATTATCTAATTCAGTTATGATGTATGAAATATTTTTTCATTCTTAGGATCTAAGAGCTATGGCACCTAGATTCTGAAAACCCTATCCTCCCCTGGTAATTCACCGTGGCCTTTGACAGATCCTCAGAGCAGGGCATTCTGGAAGTATTCTTGGTTCTACCACCTCCTGTTATAATCTCTCAGATTCCTTATGTTTTCCTTGGCTGTTTGCTTTTCCTACTTGACCCTTCTCTTCTCCTGCTCCACTGATATACTTACCCTTCCAGTCACCACCTAATCTCCTTCCCTAACACTGTTCTAGTAAATAGTATTCTGCATTTAACCTTTTACTTTCTATTCTGATTCTTCAAAGATCAGCTGTTTCATCCTCAGATCAGCACTTAGCTGGAGTCACCCCAAAAGCCACAAAAGGGGAATTACCACAAAGGAGTGTCCCAGATTGCCCTGAAATGGATCTGATCGTGATTCCAAAGAAAGAAGCACAAAATAAATACCAGAGTGATCAGTCCTAAGTATTTACCAAGGGGACTTATAGAATAACTGTAGCAATCTTCCTCGTGGGCAGTGAGAGGTGAGGAGTACTCTGGTGTGTCCTCAGCGAGGGAGTTAGGAACGGTTATCATATAGGCACTCAAGGAATTGGTTCAGGGCCAGGGCTAATTTCTTTCTAGTACACTTAGATATCTTTATCAGTGTCTGTGAATATTCAAGGTACCTCTTTGTTTTCGAGCATGCTAGGGTAAACCTATGTCTGGTTAGGTCATAGAGAGGCCAAGTCACTCTTTTGACCCGAACATAGAAAGAAAGCAGGGGGACCTGAGGGACCCCACACCAGCCACCTCCACCATCTTTCTCTACTCGCATAAATGTTATATCATTTGAAACTCTACTCTGCTATTTCTTAATCACCATTCCTATCACTTTTTATCATAATCTGTGCTTATACATCCATAAACTGATTTTATCCATACACACATACAACAACTACCACTCGGACTGCAGGCTTGTAATGAATGAATCATTGTCCTAATGCTTTTTAGCCCATAAGGGACACAGTAGGGGATTAATAAACATTGGTTGAAATGAATGGTATCAAGGCCTAATGAAATGCTAGCTATTGTTGGAAATCATTTAAATAACTGAATAATCTTTTGCTATCAGAATTAATTTATGAAAAGAAATATTATTAGGAGCAATTACTGCTTTCATAGGTGATCAACCATTTTGGTTTATCAGTATCACTTAACTAATACAATAGCTAGTAGTTAAGAGCACAAAAGATCTACAAGGTAAAGAGTAAAAGATTATTACAAGTAAAATTTCATAGCTTGCTGATCAGTTCGTAGGTGTCAGCTGTGAAATCTATAGATATAGAAAGCAGCTTGGAAAAACATTGTGTTATCAATCATCAGCACAGTTATTGTTGCTAATTGTGTGTTAAAAACTACCGCAGGCTCACAAGTCAAGGAATGGTAAAAGAAATTTATTTGTAGATGTCTTATATCCAAAGTTCATCTTGCTAGCCTCTCTCCTTTATTAATTGAAGAGGAAGAAGGAAACTAATTACAGCTGTCTCATAAGGCACAGGTTCAAACTGCAATTCTGCTTAGACGCTGGTCGCCCCCCCCCCCCCCAGTAAATACAGTTGGCCCTTCACTATCCCTGGGTTCCAAACAGGTGGGTTCTGCCACTGCAAACAATGCAGTTGGAAAATACATAATTCAAGGGACATGAAACCCATGGATGAGGAGGGTCAATTGCTTGGGTACATACTATGTATATACACAGGCTTTGCTGAGCCCACTTGGACTGGACTAGGCCTGGGTTTTGGCATCTCTGAGGCTTCCTGGAGCCACACCCCAAGAGATTCAAGGGATAACTGTACCTAGAAATAATCACTCTCAAAGGCTACTACAATTATTCCTGGCAGAAACCAGCAATATATATTTCTCAGTAATAATTACTATTTATCAGTAATAATTTCTCTGGCAAATACCATAGAAGAAATTTGAACATCAAAGGGTTTGGACTCAGACTTTAATTCAGATTTCAAGTTTGCCATATATTAGTTTAACTTCTGTGAAGATAAGTTTCCTCATCGGTAAAATGGAGACAATACCAGGACTTACAACACTATTATAAGCGTTCAGTGGCATCATAGGGACAGTGTAGCTCTAGCCGAGGGCCTGGCACGCAGCAACTTGTTAATAATGCCAGCTGTTGTTATTGTCAATGCTTACATTGTTGCTGTTGCTATGAGAAATCTAAGCCTGGAGCATGAATAACAAATAGTTAACATTTTGAGAAGCAACTTCTGGAACTATACACATACAAAACCGAAAAGTTGTTTTGTCTCAGAAATAATCAATTGTGTCATTAGTCAAAAAGACTGTCATCAGTGTGGATACTAACTTATTATGACTCTTAATAGCCAAAATCTATTACAAGGTTGTAAATTACCACCTCTACATCCACCTTTTTGAAGCTATTTCCGTGCGTTTCGTGGGTATTAGAGTTATTTGTCATTTTGTATTGGGCATAAGAGCTGCAGTGACAGTATCATCTGCCTAAGTGTCAGCAGGGATGCTCGCAAATGCTTTAGGTCAAAGCATGTCTCTGCACTGTGGTACAATCATTTCTATAGTTGTTTTAAAATGCCCTTAAAACATAAAGGAGGTTTACATTCTAGCTTATGGATGGTTTGCAATCTATATGGCATTTTCTATTTTCACCTGGGAGCTGAAGTTGAGGGCCTAGGAGTTTAATGAGAAAAGGTAGTCTTTAAATGTTTCCTGGGTTAAAAACCCAACTTAACTGACTACTTAATCTGTGTCCTTGAGTAACCCACTTAACCTTCCTGGCCGTTTCTCACTTCCTGTGCAAAGTGGATATTAATGCTTTCCTCTCAGGATTAGAAGTTTTTAGGTCATCCATTCCTTCCTACACCCTGGTCTGATCTTTAAAACTTAGAATGCCCAGTGTATACTGCCAGTTCCTCTAACTTCTATATCTCTACTGAACAGTTATTGCACCAATTTCCATTGTTTAAGAGGCTGTCTATCTGCTGGTAACTATCGATTTTATAATCTATCACTGCCCTGTCCTCTGAATTCGACTTATGCATCCAGCAGACTATCCAACATGACCACTTGGGAAACTAAGGGACATCTCAAATCAATACACCTACGACAGCACTCTTGGCCTGCAGCTCTCCCCAGCCCTCCTGCCAACTTGCTCTTGCCTCAGACTTCAGGATTTCAATATATACCATCATCCCCCCATTTCTCACTTGTATCCCCAACAGATCTACATCTCTCGCCTTTTATTCATTGTCGCCACTACTACCCCAATTTACACTAAAATCCACTCCACACCACCCTGCTTCCCTGGGAAAATTTCTTTGCCTTCCGTGTATGTTCATCTTCTATTACTACATTATAAATGACAAACATCTTAGTGACTTAAAATAGCACACGCTTGTTATCTTATTTTTGAGGGCCAAAAGTCCAGGCACAGGCTAAGTGGATTTTTCGCTCCGGGTTGCACCAAGCTGACATCAAGGTATCAGCCGGGCCTATAACCCAGACAGGGGCTCAGGGTATTCTTCCAAACACATTCAGGTTGGGGGCAGAATTCAGTTCCTTGCAGTTTAATTACTGAGATGTTACCTTTTCTCATTGGCTATTGTCAAGGGGTCATTGTCATCTCCTAGCAGTTACCCCCAGGCCCCTTCCTCTGACAATGTGGAAGTTTACTTCTTCAGGCCAGCAGAAAAGGTTTTTATAAGGGCTTACCTGATTTAAGTCAGGTCCACTCATTTGATTAATGCAAAATCAATTGATAGGGTCTTTGATTACCTGAGTAAAATCCCATTACTTTTGCAACAAAGGAGATCTGATTGTGTTTATAAGTTCTACCCATATAGAAGAGGAAGAGCTTGTACAAGGCATATACTCCAGGAAAAAGGAATTGTAGCACCTTCTCAGAACTCTGTCCACCACACCCTGACTTCTACTCTTATCCTCAATCCTGAGAATGTGCCCAGGAGCCACTATGTTTAATGCAAGCCTCTAATCAGATGTCATCACTAACGTACCATGTCCCAATCACTTCCGACTGCATTTGTAATACAATCCAAATTCTTTTTGAAAACCTACAAGGTTATGATCTGACCCATATTGGCCTCTTCTTGTGTTTTATTTCATGTCACTGTTACCTTAGCTCTCTACCCACAGCCACAGTGGGCTTCTGTCTGGTCCATAAACACCAAATTTATCCCATTATAAAGGCCTTTGTACCGGCTCTTTCTTCTCTCTGGAACACTGTGTCCTAATTTCTCACACAATTTCTTGCTATTTGAATATCGTCTCAAACATCACCTGCCCGACCACATTATGTAAAATTTCTTCCTTCCCCTAATAACTTTTTATTGCATTATTTTTATTGTCTATTTTATTATATCCTTACTTTTTCATTGCCTGTGTGTCTCATTTTCATGTAAACTTCATAAGAGCCTCGACCACATCCATCTCACTCACCACTACATTGCTAACAGCTAGAAGAACACCTATATGGTGGACACCCCAACAGGGTCGGATGAAGAAAAGGATTTTTATCATAGTTAAATATCTTAGCATAGTTCATGATAGAAGAAATCTATGCTTGCTCTAGGCACATGTTTGCAGTCACCTGATGAGGCAAAGTGGAAAAGGGAACATCACAGCAAAATCAATCCCTTAGAATGTGCCATTAATTCCATTATTTATTTACAATATTCACTGTAAGTCTAAGGGTAAAAGTTATAATTGTAGGAGCCACAGTCTCACGTGGACATTTATATACTTCTTTACCTATTGAGGAAAAAAAAAGTAAACAAAATAAAATTTAAGTTTTTCTTTTTCTTTCTTTTTTTTTGTCAAGACAGAGGCTTTCTGTGTTTATGTCACCCTTGGTAGAGTGCCATGGTGTCACAGTTCACAGTAACCGCCAACTCTTGGGCTTAAGTGATTCTCTTGCCTCAGCCTCTCAAGTAGCTGGGACTACAGGTGCACACCCCGCAATTTTTTGGTTGCAGTTGTCATTGTTGAGCAGGCCCAGGCTGGGCTCGAACCCACCAGCGTTAGTGTATGTGGCTGACGCCCTACTCACTGAGCTATGGGCACCAAACCTCTTTTCTTCTTCTTTCTTATTTATTTATTTATTTTTTTGGACAAACTATCCCTCCAAATAAAAAATTCTGAAAAATCCCCTCTTTAGTCAAACACATATTACAGGATTCTCTCCAGTGTGTAGACAGAGCAATGAAGCCAGAATTCAAGGTATGAGCCACAGAGGGTGAAGAATGAAGCCAGGCTCAGGAGCGTTGTTCTAACCCTAATCCCAGGAGTATTTCTAGGTGTTGTTATATTTGCTGAATAGAATAGCGCAGGTCATCCAATTCTAGTAAGTTGATAGGAAATCAGCTCAAGCCTTTTCCTCATTTTATTTTCCAATTAAAGACAATAAACATTTTTCGAAAATGAGCAATTTTCAGTAGAGCCTCATGTGTGTGTTAAAGTATTTTCCACTCATCTAATTCTGTGTACTTTCTAACATTTCTCATTGTTATTTGCCACTTTCCAATTCCATTAATATGTACACTGATCCTTGTATCTCTTCAAGGTAGATAAAAATTAGTCTCAAGTTGATTAGGATAACTCTGGGGCTCAGGGACATCTATAACTTTTCATAAGCTCAAAGAAAATTGTAGAAAACATTAGAAATCTGGAGTTTTGAGACACTATTTTTTTTAAGTACTCGCATCACTTAGGGACCATCTTAAAGTAGAATAAAAAATGCTCTGAAATATTAATCCATAAATATGCTACACAGATGTTGCAGGAAACATTTTATTTATTTATGTGATCTTTTTAAGATGACAAAATATAAAGTATGATTTAAATATAGGCATTGAAATTATTTGAAAATAATTTTTAAATTATTTCAGATGTTAATTATGTTTTTATTACTTCCATTGGCTGAATTTTTTAAATTTCCAACTCTGTGTTAACACTTCAAGAAAAAAAAATTAAAGATAACCGTTCCTCGAATTTCACGTTGTTTTACCATAGTTATAAAATGAATAATTCTATGAGAATTTATTTAGCATTTAGACTAATTAGAACAATGAATGTGAGATTATAAAAGAAACTGTGTTTGAATCTGACCTTTCTTTTCCATGGCTGTTGTGCTGTTATGTGAATTTAGAAGTTAAAAGTAACTAAAAAAGTTAAAGGGAAAGTTAATGTGTTTCATAGAACTTTTGACCTATTTTTACCCGTTATTCCATTTGACCAAGCTCCAAGGAACAATCTAGTTCTGGGAAGAAAAGGGCTGTCATATGCCTGGTAAGGTGGTTGTAGTGCTTAGAGACAGAAGAATCAGAGGGGGAAACGGCCATGAGAGACGAGATGGGCTGTCCCACTAAATCAGTCCCTTCTTGGGTGCCAAGGGTTCCAGCTACCAAGGTAAAATGGGAACATTCAGTCTTATTAATTTTTTTTTTTTTTTGAGACAACATTCCTCTTTGTCCTCTGGGTTAGAGTCTCATGGCCTTAGCCTCTTGCACAGCAACCTCAAACTCCTGGGTCCAAGTGATCCTCCTGCCTCAGCTTCCTGAGTTGCTGGGACTACAGGGAGGTACCACCATGTTTGGCTAATTTTTCTATTCTTAGTAGAGACAGGGTTTTGCTTCCCTCAGGCTGGTCTTGAACTCGCCCCTCAGCCTCTCAGAGTGCTGGGATTACCGGCCTGAGCCATCATGCCAGACCCTCAGTCCTATTAATTTCATAAGCTTTTCCTCACTCATATACTAATAGGAGTTGTAACAATGAAACACACTTCCCCTTGTGCACATTTAATGAATATCAAGACCTATCCTGGATTTTCTCACAAGCACTTCCTTAAAGATTGAACATGGGGAACAAAATCAAGACATGTGCACTCTTGCTTTTGTGGGATGAGGCAATAATCACACAGTGACAGAGTCGAGACAGGAGATAAGGAGTAAATCAGCTCTATTTAATGGTGAGTATATCCCAGGGCCCCCTTCTTGGCCAGCAGAAAGGGATAGATGTGGACTCTGCTTCCCAGTGACCATCAGAAAGGGCCGCACTGTCCCTTCTTCCCTGAACATGTCTCCATATTTACACACAGACGCTATCCTGACTGCCGTTGCATCAACTTTGGATCGTGGTTTATATTATCCTTTCCGGCTACTGTTATCATTTTACTCTTGTCCTGGATCTGGCTTCAGTGGCTTTTCCTAGGATTCAAGTAAGTAAATATTCCATATACATAGGATAAATAAAAGTATCTAAGTTTCAAGTTCTTAGCTCCTTCTCAAGTGCTCTTTTACGTGTTACCAAGTATGCTGTGTTTCTGCCTTTCTCCTACTCACAAAACATGTATTTTAAGAATAAATTAGGATCTCATTTAAATAGCATTGTCTGTGGAAGAGTGTGTAGAAAGCAAATCCATTCTGGGGAACCTTGAATCCTAAGCTGATCAGATATTGATAGGCCAGAAGAGCGTAAGAAACTTATTTTGATGTCCAACTAGTTAAAGTAGAAATTTTAAAATTTGTTTTTATTTTTTATTGAAGTAAAATGTACATATGTAATTTACCATCTTTATCAGGTCAGTGACAATAAATACATTTTTTTCCTTCTTTTTATCTCCCTCAGAATTCTGAGAAGGTTTTGCCCTTCCACTTGGTTTAATGGAAGATTTCCTCGGGTTAGGGAGTTTCTTTAGTCTGTGGCATGCCGGGCTTTCTGCTTCATGCTGGCACCAGCAATTCATGTCACCTCCAAAATATTAAGTAGAATAAAAATCTGAGAATGTTCTCTGTGAGAATTTTGAATTAAGAATCATGAAAGTAGGGATAAAACTGTGGCTTTTCAAAGGCCAAATGAATGCAACTCCAGACCCATTCTCAGTCTCAGTATCTTCAAAGGCCAAATGATAGAACTGACTCAGCAGATCAATGAGGTCACTGCCAAAGCCATAATTTGAACACACACGGATCCATGTTGAACACACACAAGTGGAAGAAACCATTATCCATCACTAAAGACCTACTTCTGCCACTAAAATGTCTAATGTGTGATAGCAAAGAGGACTTCAGTATACTGCATTGGCTGGGATCATAAATACCAGAGTTCATAAATACCAGTGTGTGAGTGATTTAAATGACAGGAAGTGCTTACCAAATGTGAAAGGCTCCTGAGCAAAATCTGAAATCCATTAGGGTATTTTCAAATCATTTAACAACACTCCAAAAAGAAAAGTAAAATAACTGTATATCGAATCGTGGGAATTTTTTTTTATCTGAAAAATAAAACAATTCACACTAATTGCTGAAGGGTTTTACTTAACTGATTTCAGTGACCAAGCCAGTGAAGTTGAAGTCAGCTATTTGTTCTTCCTTTGCAAAACAACATGCTGTGATAGGGTTCGGCTCTGTGCCTGTGCCCGTGTTTTCAAAGCCTTGTAAGATGAGGGCTGACATTCTTCTCTCTGGATTCAGATGTCTGTTTTTTCTCCAGAACTGGCACAGATTCGTTAGTAGTAAGAAGATGGTACTGATGATTCTTTTTGGAAAAATTCTATCCAGATTGTGGGCGCAGTGTGTGGCCGTCCTCCTGCTGGAGCCGAGGTGGAGAATGTCAGTGGCTTCAGCAGGTGGGCATCGGGGTACAGGCCAGCTGCATGCTCAGTGCCTCTTCCAGGAAAGCGAAGCCTTGGAGGACCCTATTCAATTGTACAGGTGGCAGTGTGGGGTACGGGGACAGGAATCTCAGGTCAGTAGACTCACAGGCCCATGATTGTTTCATTCTCTGTTCTTGCTACACATACTGATGTTACAAAATACATGTAACTATTGTCATTATTTTAAAATGGGCCACCTCTTAAAAAGGCGATATTAGGAAGATAAGGGTCAGCTAGCCTGAGATTTGGTTTTCATGAGGAAAAATTCTCCTGAAGCGCATACATTAGGCAAACTGCATAAAGCACGATCAACGGCGTGTTGGAACAGTCCCCTTGGTGTCCACTATTGGTGAAATGCCACGTGGCTTCAGCTAAGTTTTCAGTGTCCTTTTCAGGGTGTTCACCTCCAGAGGTTTTAGGTGACAAACACAAATCACAGTCACTCCCCTGGAGGACTAGCATACGTTGCGATTAGTGAGTTGGCTGTTAACGCAGTTAACTCACCCATTACAAATGACCTCAACATACGTGGGAAGAGAAGCTCATCCATCAGTGTCACTGAATTTATTTAAATGGAGAGGCTGATGCATCGTCGTACACTTCTCCAGTTCCTTTGCGAAAGCATTAACCTTCCTGTGTAGCAAAGCCAATGTGGCTTTTCGCTTAACTATTTATTGTCTGCAACCAAGTGGCAAAGTACATGGAGGTGTGAACTGGATGGAAAATAGATTCTAAGAGAATCCTTATCTCTTTCTTTGACTATAGTTTTATCTTCCACTGATAGTTCTCTAGGTGGTCCATGGAGTCAGGTCTTATAATGCTTAGTACTTGTATTATGACAAGGGGTAAAATTTCAAGTCTGGCACTTACTGGGTTGTAAAAAGAAATTATTGACTCACTGATCATAAATGCAACATTGTGTATCTACTCACGTCCCGTGTTGGGATACATGCATTAGGGCAATTTTGAATGTAGAGAATGGGTAGCTTAAGAGTTATGGAAATTCTTCTCCTTTAAAGAGAATCACAGCCCAAATATGTATAAACAGCAGAGTGACAGGAACAACTGTAACTGTATTTGAGTGATAACTACTCTCCCATCATCCCCGCCTTCCCATGCACTCCCTCATGAATGTCCAACAATTGTATGGAAGACAATGTCCCTGCTTTCTATTCCTATGTATAATTAAACTAACTGAACTACTCACAAAAGTTACAGGAGATAATCTGTAAGAATCTAGACACTTTCCTATTTGTTTCTTCCTCTGGAGGAATTTTTACATCTGGAAAAGTATTTTGTAAAAGCTGTTCAAAGTTTTGAAGACCCTGTACTTCAGGACAGAAAAATTAGTCACAGGGAGAAGGGGTCACTAAACACACAGTGAAATGTAATGGAGAGCGACAGTTACCACAGGCAATGAACTGAAAGATTATGTAGGAGGCACATTTAGGACGTAGGGCTGAAGAATCTTAAAGAAAAAATGTAGTCGAGTTGGTTTTACTTCTAAGAATGACTTAGTTCAGACTTGGACTATGATCAGTAATTGGGACTTTCCTGCCCTAATGTCTAACTGAAGTTCAGCATACCTGTGAACATTGATGAATCTGACATCAACTGTTTTATAAATGTGCCAGAAGTACTATTGAGTTTTGGAGTTAAGTACTTACCGTGTATGCCAGCGCTTAGAGATACCGGGCCAAAGTAAACATCTACTAAAGCATCATCACTATCCTGCTCTCAGGATAATGTATCTATTACAACTGCTGGGATAACACTTAGCTGTGTGCTAAGTGCAGCAATTAACCACCAAGATATAAAATAAACATATATTTTTTCTTTTTTTTTTTTGAGACGGAGCCTCAAGCTATCCCCCTGGGTAGAGTGCTATGGCATCACAGCTCATAGCAACCTCCAACTCCTGTGCTCAAGTGAGTCTCCTGCCTCTGCCTCCCAAGTAGCTGGGACCACAGGTGCCCGCCACAACACCTGGCCATTTTTTGGTTGCAGCCATCCTTGTTGTTTGGCGGGCCTGGGCTGGGGATTTGAACCCGTCACCTTAGGTGTATGTGGCTGGCACCTTAGCCGATTGAGCCATAGGCGCCGAGCCATAAACATATATTTTGAAAATATAACTTAATGGTCAAGTATATAATAAAGTGTTTAGTGATAATAGATAATCACTATTATAACACTATTAAGTGTTAGTGCAAATGGATTTGACAAAAGAAGAGATCGGAAGATATGGACAATATACAACAAGAATCAAACATCAGAAAGTGAGCAAACCAGGCAAAAATGGAAAAGTGGGGATATTCAGAAAAGAGGATAGAAATATGAAGGAAAGCACAGATTTCTGTTATTAGCAGGGAGAGTCATATTTTATGATGATTTCACCAAAAAATATTTTCTATTAAAGGAAGGTAACAGGAAAAGAATTCTTTGCATTTTTTTTTCTTTTTTTTAGTTTCAAGGAGATGTTCAAATGTGGCAAAACCAAAACATTGCAACAAAAAGCTTGTGCCGAGGTGATTAAGAAAGAATACCTAAAACTCGGGCCAATGAGGTAAGATAAACAGACACACGCGCGCACACACACACACTCATCCATACAGAGATCCGTGCTGCTTATATTGCAAGTAGCTGTTTAATAAGAAAATAAGCACTTAAGTACCTGCAAGGTGTTTCTGTTTTGTTTTGTTTTTGATTTTTTAAATAAATTTATTACATATGTCTCAAGTATATAACATGCTGTAAGGTGCATATAGATAATGAGAAGGTTATAATACTGAGGCAAATTAACATATCCGTCACCTTACATAGTTCCCAGTTTTTAAATGTGAGGCATGCGCAGCTAAAATCTACTTGTTTAGTGTGAATCCCAAAGACAGTATAGATATTACCTTTAGTCTTTATGATACTTGATTTCCACCACCACCACCCCCAGATTGCTAAGCAGTGTGACTATAACTCAACATGACAAAATATATATTGTTGTCTAAATAAAATTTTCCAGGTAGAATGAAAAGAAACCGAGAGACCCCCCAGGGGACTGAGGCTTTTCCACTTGTGCTGATGCTCTCACATTATCCACACGCCCAGTTGCTTCTGTGCTTAGAGTTCTGCTGAGGTCACTCCCGACAGTAGGTCAGGGATTTTCTACAAATGTCCTAAGAAAATAGGAAATGATGTGCTGATATTTTTCCACAGGTATCAAGAAATTGTGACCTTAGTCCTCTTCACCATCATGGCCCTGCTGTGGTTTGGCCGAGACCCCGGGTTTGCTCCTGGTTGGGCCACGCTTTTTTCAGAGTAAGTGTCGGTGTTTCATGTGTCAGCCTTTCCCAGCTCCTACTCCACTTCCCGCCTGTGTGATTCCTGTAACTCTGAAAGAGTGTGGGAGATTTTTTTTTTCTACCTTTCTCTTGAAAAGATATTTTTCCTTGGAATCCTTATGGAACCCCCCACCCCCTTACAAAGCATAAGGAGGGAGATCTAAGGGAACACCATCCAAAGGATAACCGTGATATTCGGCAACTAAAACCCAAGGTCCATTAGACAAGGCTCTTCCCGTCCTTATAAAACTAGAAATATGATCCTCAGAAAGGCTATGTTCTGTGGCGGTTAGGCTCCAAAATCTACCCCTAGGAGGGTAGATTTTGGAGCCGTTCTTCATGCCTGACTCTTCCTCTTACTTTGGGCAAGTCACTTAACTTTCAGTTTCTTTATCTGGAAAATAAAGGTGGTCATAGGACCCAGGGTAGTGTTGCCTTTCAACCTGGAACAGAACCGCATCAAATTTATTCTGTAAAGTAAATGCCACTCGATGTCCCTTAATAATCGGATATAAATTCACATTCTGTGATTTTTCTCATCTTAATTTTTTGTTTACGTCTATAAAGGACAGCTTATTTGATTATCTGGCCTTTTTCTCTTTTTATGAACATTTTCGCACCAGTTCACTACAAATTTGGCCCAACCCCCATTTCATAGATAAGGAATTCCTGAATCAGTAATAAGACTGATTTTTGAAGGTGATGCGAGGAGCCAGGTCAGAGTTAATTTCATCTTGCAGTGTCTCATATACAAGCAGTCTTTGCTGAGTCATGGGAGGTAAGGAGGAAGAGAATAGCATAATTTTCTAAGTTAAGGACCATCCCACATGCAATATAAATAATTTGGTTGTGAGATTTTTGTTCCCAATCTATCTTTTTCTAAAGTACTCCAATTTCTAAATTCAACAGATTTCTTTCTTGGACTTCCTGTCTCACATCCCCCAGCAACAATCCATGCCTTGTGGAGCAGAAACCAGAATTGTTTGTGTCAAGTATATTCTGCCCACGTGGAATAAAGAAATTCCTCCTTCCCTCAATTAGAACCTCCTGAATGTATAGGCACTGCCAATATTTTTTAAAGACTGCAAAGGCTGAATCCAAATTCCTAACAACTACACAAGTCAAGCAATGCAGGGTGGTAGCAAGTTTGGAAAGGTCAGTTTCAGCTATACAAACATTTAATTTCCTTTAGGAGTAAAACTTTATTTTAAGAAGTATTAAAAGAAGGTATCAAGAAAGTATTTAAAGCAAGTTATTGTTTAATAACGGTCTAGTACTATGTGGCTTTGTGGTAGGATCTGGACAGACATAAAAAATCATTATTCCCCTTTTTAAAATCTAACTCCTCCCCCGCCCCCAGATAAGGAAGATTTTTTCTGTACACATTAGTATGTAAGAACTAAATGAAATAAGACAATGACTAATAAAAAACCTGGCAGAAATTCCAACAGGAAATTCAATATAATCAACTTCTACTTCCTATTCCTTATGGAAGGAAACTGTAATATAGGACATATTTTGTTTGCAGTAGGAAAATAGTGTATTGGCCTTGGAAAGGTGCTTGTGTCACCTGAAATTCCGAGAGAAAACAATAGGAAGGAAGCGAATGTTTGAGGGTAGATGAGAGTTGAAAATACTAATCTAATTGGAAAATCCAAAGCAAATACCATTTGCATAAGCTTAGTATTTTGTAATACCAAGAAAACTTAATCTGTAATAAGCTAAAAATAAGTTATTATGAAATAATCATCATTTAAGATATTTTTTGAAAATAAATTATTTCAGTGTTTATGCCTTGATTTTATTTATTTAAGGCATAGATTCTGTACAATAACTTATTATGTAGAGGTTCTAGGTATTTTGAATTTCTAAAGCTAGAATTATATATCAAATTTATAGCTACTACCTAATGTTTTCATTTCTTCTGTTTGAACTTGGACTGATTTCAATGTGTCTTTTCACATAAAACAAAACCCGTTTACATGATGCCTGGCCCAATTTTCTGAAAATTCAGCCAAAAACTATAACTGCAATAAAATAAATAAACAATAAAATTATAAATATTGGTCAAGTCTACATAATAAATTATGTTAAGGTAGATAGTCAATCACTAAAGAAAATAAGTATATATTTTTAAAAAGCAAACTTCTTTACAAATTGTTAGGTTGAGAAAGAGAATTAATTTCCCTGGTTATTTAGATTTTTCAAGTAAATTGTAGTTGTAGAACAGCTTCTCTAAAACTGTACACATTACTGAGTTACAAGGTAGCAAAATAATCTTTAGAATGTACATATTTCTTCTCAGGTTATAAAAATGTACTAGGCAATGTTGCTAACTTTTAAAATTGAATTCTAATTATTTATGCCTATTTCATTTATATCTGGTCTCCAGGTGTGTCTTAACTATTGAGGCTTCTGGGAACCTGTCTTATCTGTTGGAATGACTTAGTGATTCTAAGACCCATCTGCTCCCAAATCACATTTAATTTGTACAACAATCATTTATGAGCATTGCACAAACCACTCCAATAATTTATATTCTTGATTGAGTTTCATAAGGTACAAAGCATAAAATGGGTTGATTTCATTTGTTTTATATGGCTGAGGCCTATAACCCCAGAAGCAGGTGTTGTATGCTGGAAAAAAAAGATCAATTTCTTTTCACAATTATAGAAGAGGTTGGGGGGACTCCAGAAACAACATGCTTTGCTACAGTTTGATCAATGAATGTTATATATCAATTATCTGAGGTTTTGCCTACCCTGGCAACTGTTTCCACTTCTATTCTCTGCCAACATGATTAAAAGAAATAATTCAAAGAAGAAATCATTTAACAAATCTGTAAGCTCACCCAAAAAGGAAAGTTTGCCACATTGGCCTAATTTATCAGCATGTGTGTATGTGGTATTAAAAATAAGGAGAAATACGGGAATAACAGAAATGTAATCTGAAATTTTTGGCTCAGTAAATTACACCAGTTAGTTGGAAATCCATAGATTTTAGAACAGATTATCCAGAATAAATACATTATGCCACCATTGCTGCTTACATGCTATTATCATAATCTATTGATGTTTATTTTTTAATACACATATTTGTCCTTTTTCAGGACCCCTGGCTTTATCACGGACTCAACTGTTGCCTTGCTTGTAGGACTCCTATTTTTTCTTATCCCGGCCAAGAGATTGACCAAAACTAAACCTACAGGAGAAATTGGTGGAGTATCATTAATCATTCTGAATGAATGTGACAGAAGAGCAAAGCATATAAAATCCCATCAGTTTTAGTTATCACTTAGAAAAGAAAGAATGGCCATGCCAGCACAACCCCTGGCTTCCCTTACCCTCTCCGCACGCTACAAACTCATAATTAACCAACACATAACTTCCATCCACAAGTAGGATCAGCTGGCTTTGCTCAAGTGAGAAGTAGATTTCCTTTTGCACCATGGTTGGGGCTCTGCTATGAGTGGAAAGAACTATTTGAGTCCGAATAAACCTGCTTCCACCTACTATTTGAGCCATGATAAACCTGCTGCCATGATCAGAATTAATCATACTATTGTAAACATAAGGACAAGAATTTGGAAATCATTGCTTCATGATAAGCCCTTGGTAATAAATGCTGAGGATCTAAAAGGAGAGGAATTTCAAAAGCAAGAACATTTACAGCTTTGAAATAGTCCTGGAGAAAAAGCAAACCAACTTCACATAGCCATAACCTAAGGTTATAATGGGCAGAAAGGTATTCAGTGGGAACACTCATTGTATTTAGACACATGGACACAAAAAAGCATGCATATGTGTATGTGCATACTCCCCCCCACACACACACACATATGCACTTCTTAAGTGTAGGGTTCATCCCTGGCTGTGCTTCATAACTATATCACGTTTTGAGTTGTCAGATTCCTGTATTGTTAATGTGGGAAAAATAATTTGCAATTGTTTGAAAATAAGCTAGTAGAGTTGTGCTTTTGCTTTTTGTTCTTACAAAGTAGAAGGAAATTAGGATTCATGTGGTTGAGTTGGCCCACCTGACTTCTTGAGTCGGAATCCATGAATGACAAATGTGTCAGATTTCCAAATAAGCACTGATATTTGTGAACAGCACAGCACAGAAATGATGCCTTTTGTTTTTACTTGAGATTAGAAAATCTCACTGTGTATTAAGGAGATATTGCAATATTGAGCATTGTTATCCGTGAGACCCTGAGGACCATTGCATTGGCAAAAATGGAAGAACCAGTGGTTAGTCTAAGGTTCCCCGGATCCCACATCTGGATTCCCTCCCTTAGAAAGAGCCTTGCTTCTGTCCACCTTTCCCTCTCCCCTCATTCTTCAACACCTGTCCCTGATAAACATATTCTTACTAGGTTTTAAAATAACAGATGAGACATATTAAATTTCAAATAAGAAGTATTTACCAGAGAAGTTTGTGTTTTAATAGGATATATGGTCTTAATCCAAGTAAGAAACCCAATAGCAACATTTCAGTCCCCAGTGAGGGTTGGTTTGATTTGGGTTTGGGGAAAGGTGATAGGAAGAAGGCTTAGAAGTGACCTTAAAATCTCACATGTAGAGGGCTTCCTGTGAGGCACAAATGTTACATGGATATGCTGTGTCCATAAAGGAACTTACTTATCAGTAAGAGAATGGACAGATCAGAATGCAAATATCAAAGATGAATCATTATAATGACTTTATGAGCATTGTAAGGGTCTCATGAATAAAACTTAAGTTATTTAAAGTTAACCTTGATTTATCTTTAAACTGAAATCCTGATGAACCTATCATGACTCTTCTTATGACTTAAAAAATAAAATAAGTAAATATATATTAGTGAATAATAGTTAAAAAGCTACACTGACGCTTTTGGAACCAATGGAACATTGCAGCTACCTTACATAGCAGAGAATAGTATAGTCTAATGCACTGTGTTATTCACAGTGGATTAAGCTGTTAGTGGGATGAATGCATGAGTGAATGGCATTGTACATGATGATGTTATCATTTATCAAACTTATTCTGTAATATTATCCAAAGGATTTGTCTAAGTTATAGCGTATTTTATACTATAATGTCCTTCCTAGGCCAGGTGGCAATCACTCAGAATTTAGATCAAATCCTCTCTTTAAAAACAATACAGGAATATTACAAACTTCTCACAAGATGTTATTGAAGGTGATAAAAGAAAGTGTCATGTTGTCATATGCTAAACACAATGTGTGACTTTTGTTTTCCAGTTGCTGTTGATTACTCTCCACTGATTACTTGGAAAGAATTTCAGTCATTCATGCCCTGGGATATAGCCATTCTCGTGGGTGGAGGGTTTGCCCTGGCAGATGGCTGTGAGGTAATGCTCTGTGTATAAGCTATTTGCCAATCAACTAGACAGTTCAAGGAACACAGAGACCGTCAAGCTTTTGCCATGTTCAATATTATTTTATCATTTTAATGATATAAATCTTAATAGCTATGCAGTGAGTATGCCATATATATGAGCTAAGAGCAGAGTCCAAGAATTTTTATAGGCTGCCAACAGAAAACATTATTGCTTATGGTTCTCCAGCATGTCAAAAGAAATAATGCAAAAAAAGATTAAAATTCTTAATCCATGTAATAGTAGTAGAGGGCAAGTTTGGTAAAAATAAATAAATAAGTAAAGTGACTGCCCATTGAGCACATTTTCTGTTTATGCCTTTAACTTAGTGCATGATGAATTGGAACAGCCCTCAGACTTTGCTACATCATGGCTATATTGTTACTATAGATGAGAATGAGAAATAATATTAGCATTAAGGATACTTGATAAATGTTTATTGAATGATGTTCAGGGGAAATTTCACATGACCATGCCTAACATTATATCTAATCCTAGAAAGAAATACAAACACCATGAGAAATACAGGTGGCTGTTTCTTGGCCTACCTATCTAGCTGATATCCAGCCTCAGTTTGGGGGAGGCCCTTGTGTCTTGTAATTATCCCAGTCATTGTAGGGTTGCTGGAAGAGAAGTTAATGTCTCTGAAAGTTTCATGAAAATCTTTATCTCTTAGACTAATTAAAAACCACTCATGTCTGGATTTCATAACTTTTCACGAAATACTCAAAGCTTATGGCTGTTCCATTTCCTTACTCATTCATCAAATATATAAAAAGGGTGTAAGAGAGGTATTGTATTCAGCTTTCAGGAAGCTACATTTTTATACTTCTCAAGACAAATAACTGTCTCTTGCCATTTGATAACCAACAGGAAGATAGTTATTTGCTTCTAACTTTATTGGCAATTTTTTTTTTTTTTTGAGACAGAGTCTCACTATGCCAACTTTGGTAGAGTACTGTGGCATCACGGCTCCAAGCAATCTTAAACTTTTGGGCTCAAGTGATTCTCTTGCCTCAGCCTCCTGAGTAGCTGGAACTACAGGCACCTGCCACAATGCCTGGCTATTTTTTGATTGCAGTTGTCATTGTTGTTTAATAGGCCCGGGCTGGGCTCGAACCCACCAGCTTTGGTGTATGTGACTGTCACACTACTCATTGAGCTATGGGCACCACATCTTATTGGCAATTTTTCTACA
>CAUYQV010015237.1:0-12135 GCA_963574575.1 Galagoides demidoff | reverse complement strand
TGGGGATTCGAACCCGCCACCTTAGGTGTACGTGGCTGGCGCCCTAGCCAATTGAGCCACAGGCACCGAGCCGACATCTCCAGTCTTGAGACGCCACAGTGAAGCTTTCCAGAGAGGAAAGGACTTGGTCTGAGTTACAGTGAGAGAGGAGGGGGCAGGGTACTTTGGGCAGCGATTTTCAGGTGGGAACACATAGGTGTACAGGTGGCAACAGTGGCATGGGTGCCATCTGCTCAGTGTGGGACTCTTGAGAGGTAGGCAGGGCCTAGGCGCCTGGAGGGTATGAGGGGAAAGCCTGCTTCGCCTAGCATTTCTCAAAGCACCTTTCACAGAGCATTAGTCCCAAGAGATGCTTGGTGAAAACAGATCAGTAATTTACAAATTTGGGGCCTATAATATGTATATCCTCCCTTTGGAGGTTCCCAGGGCACACTGGCTTATTAAAGGCTCTTTAACATTCTTAAGTGCAGCATTTCCCAAACTTATATGACATCCACAAGCAGCTATAGAGTAAGTGTTCCACAAAACACACCTTGTTTGAGCAGGCAGTGGGAGCTAGTGAAAGCTTCTGAGGGAGGGTAGTTCCTTGGTATAAAGGAGAGAACCTGCCTCGTGTCAGAGAGAGGAGGGTGTGGAGTCCATGCAGATGTGCCCGACACCTGCTGCCATGCTGACCCCTGACCCTGCTCCGTGTCCCTGGGAAGAGACTGTGCTTGTAAGTGAAGAAGGGCGAGTTCTCATTCCTTAGCACTGAGAGCATTTATTGCCCTTGAGTATTAACGAAGCTCAGTGCCCCTGCCAAGAAAATGTTTTCACTGGCTGGAGGAGGAGCTGCATATACATACGCATGCACATGTAAGCGCTGGCTGACTTGCAACCTGTTCTGATCTCCTGGCTTTTCTTTATTTAGGTGGAGCCTG
The DNA here is from genome assembly GCA_963574575.1 of Galagoides demidoff. Classification (NCBI taxonomy): domain Eukaryota; kingdom Metazoa; phylum Chordata; class Mammalia; order Primates; family Galagidae; genus Galagoides; species Galagoides demidoff. Next base: position 11,215 of record CAUYQV010015237.1, on the reverse strand, counting down.
AGAGCCTCCTCTAAGGAAAAGCTGGAGTCACCCCTCCTTCCTGCAGTCTTTTCAGACCAGCAGTGGCCTTGGCTTGCTCCCTCCACCCAGCTCTCTAGCTTCTTTATCTTACTGTCAGCAGCATACAGATAATCATACTCCATGTGGCTCTTAAACAGAATTGTCCTGCCCCATTCCCTCCTCACGCATGCCTACCCCATGCTGGGTGGTGGGACAGGTGTTGGTAAATGGCAGGCATCACGTTTCCAGTTTTCAAATGGTAGCAGAGCAAACAGCTCATCTTCCTGCTAGCCTAAAAGAGACTGAAAGTACAGTCACTTCACTCTTATTCCCATTTAAGTGTCTTAGAATATAGCCAGGTCTCCTTATCTTGAATGTGTCTCTATAGGGCAACACCAACAATTAAGAGGTGAGCAGCGAGGCAGGACAATGAATTAACAAAGCACAACAAAGGGATAATAAAAAATGACAATCTGCTGGAATACCATTCTGCTTTTTGGACACTACTATTAGGCAGGAGAAGGGGAATTAGATTCCCTTGAGCAGAGCCTTTCAGAAGGACACTACGGGAGGTAAAGGGGGCTGGAGGAACAGCCACGTAGAAGGAGGGAGAGGTAGCCACCAGCTAGTCTTTATATCCATCATACTAGAATCCATCTAATTCTTGTCATTCCCACTAGGTCCATGCCAGTCCATGCCACTGCCTCTCACCTGGGACTGCTGCACTAACCTCTTCAACCAAGTCCTGGCTTCCAAGATGGCCAACTTGCAATCAATTTGTCCCACTGTGTTAAATGCAGTCTTTGTAGAATGTTAATTAGATCGTCTCTCCCCTTTGCTAAGCCCTCCCCACCATTAAACCTTCATGTCACACCCAGAGTAAAATCCAAATGCCTCTCCCCAGGTTACAAGCCTTTCTGGCCACTGTCCCTGCCTTTCTCTCTGACCTCACTGCCCACGTATCTTCCACTACACTTGACAGATCCCAGCAGTTCCTCCAACATACTGAGCTCCTTCCACCCTTGCAGGCTTTGTGCTAGCTGCTGTCTCTTCATCTTGACATGGAAACACCCTCTTTCTCTTTGTACCTACCTTCCACGTCACCTCCTTGGAGAGAGTTTTCCTTCCTTCCTTCCTTTCTTTCCTTCCTTCCCTTCCCTTCTCTTACTTTCTTTCTCATCCTTTTCTCCTTCTCCTCCCTCCCTGTCTCTCTTTTCTTTCTTTCCTCCTTCCCTCCCTTCCTTCTTTCTTGACAGAGGCTGGCTCTGTTGCCCAGGCTAGAGTGCTGTGGCATCAGCCTAGCTCACGGCAACCTCAAACTCCTAGGCTTAAGCGATCCTCCTGTTTTAACCTCCTGAGTAGTTGGGACTATAGGCACCGGCCACAATGCCCAGCATTTTTTTCTATTTTTAGTAGAGATGGGGTCTTGCTCTTGTTCAGGCTGGAATCCAGCTCCTAACCTCAAGTGATCCTCCTGCCTCAGACTCCAGAATGCTGGGATTATAGGTATGAGCCACCGTGCTGGACCTAGAGAGGGCTTTTCTGACCACCCAGGCTTGCTATCTATTCTCTCCCTACTCACCAATCTTAATTCTTAGTATTGCACTTAACCTTTGGGTGCTGTGAGTCCTAGGATGCAAACTCCATCAGGGGACCATACCCTCCTTGTTCAGCAGCACAAATATGTGTTGAATGGCAAATGCTATTTTCTCTAGTAGCAGTATAAAGCCTTAGCTCTTGAGCTCTCTGTAAAGAAAATTTCCTTATTTGTAAAATGGGACCTACACCATAGGCTTATCAGAAGAAATGAGTTAGAAAATAATTATAAATTGTATCATTATTGCTCTACTTAAGTAGTTTCCTTTTTAGTAAAGTGGGGATGCTATTTGTTTCCCAAGAGTTTTTCAAGGCTAAAACAGAGCAGCCGAGCCTCTAAATGTGTAAAGACTCAGAAGAAGGTTTCAAAGCTACAAGCCCTTTCTTCTCTGTATGCTGATGGAGGAAGAAGTAGTAGAGACCCCCTTAATTGCTTGTTTGCTTAAAAAAAACCCCAATCTCTAACATGCTGGTTTGGAGCATACAAGACTTCTGGTTAAGAATAAGATGTCTGGAATAGGAGTTGGCCCAGAAAGGCTGTCACAGCTGACCTGATAGAAAACCAGGAAGGGCAGAGACCCATAATTTCTGAAATTCTTAATGTCTCCACAAAATACAAATGCCTGGAGGACTTGGGGCCCGCGTGGGAATCGTGTCATCTCCCTTCTCACCAGTGTCTCCTAGGCTCATCCTCTGGACCAGCGCTGTCCAGCAGAAACATGTGAGCCACATGGGCATTTACAAGTTTTCTAGTGGCCACATTTGTAAAGCATAAAAAGAAACAGGTGAAATTAATTTTACTCTTACGTCTTATTTAACACAGTATATCCAGAATGCCATTATTTCAACGTGTAATTAACATAAACATTACTAAACGTATAAACATGCTTCGTTTCATATCACTCTGAAAATCCAGGGTGTATTTTGCATTTATAGCACGCCTCTTCACCAGCCTCATTCAAGTGCTCGGTGGCCATATGTGGCTAGTGGTTGCCTTAGGGACAGTCAACTCTAGACTTCACTTTTGAGATATTTGGGATCTAAGAATATCTTCTCCTACTTGTGGAGGTCACAATATTTTAACATATGAGCCCATTTGTAATCCCACCAAGTTGCCTAGTCCTATACTGGTCAGCTCATACAGTGAAGAGCCTGAAAGAAAAGTCTTTGAAGACTTTAAACTCTTGTCATAAAAATACCCTTATCGTCTATTCTCCACAAACTCTTTAAGATGTGTAAAAGTGCCCTGGAGATTGCATCTTCTCCTTCTTTCTCTTTTTCTCTCTCCTGAAAGTGATAATCAGGAAGATCTGTGGATCTTTATGGAGGAACAGTTTGTGCCATGGTTTACAAAGCTTAAATATTTCCATAACCAAACTGTTGCCATTAAAAAAATCAGACTTGGAAATGAATTAGAACTAAACGTGTTATCAAGAAATGAGCTTGAAAGAGCAAATGAATTAGTTTGGAATAGCTATCCAAAGACTGCATGTTCTCCTTGGACACATGCCTCTATCACTGGCCTAGTTTTGGACATAGATTGGTGAGTTTCACGAAGGACAGGCATCACAGTCTGGCTGTGAATGGCACTCTGAGGTTCAGAACGTTCATTCCAGTGTCAGAGTCTACATATACCAAAGCACAGCAATGTTGCTGGATGAAATGGGCATTTTCACATGGGCAGGGCAATCTTTCTGGAAGCTTCCACTTTGCTTATGAGTGACCTGCTATGGGACATAGCCATGTAGGCTTCTGGCTTAATGCTAATTGCTTGTAACGTTCAGTTTTTGCCAGGAAATTTGTTTTGGATCCATTAGCAAACATATTTGCAACCTTAGGGTCCCCAGCAGAAGATCTAGTACAGAATGTTCCTATGTGGTTGATAAGTGCTATGGGGGCCATTATCCATCAGGGGGTCTTGGGGGTTTATCCCTGGTGTTGGGGGAGTATGCTTACTGTTTACAAGCGCAGAAGGTGGCCTCAGCTCTGCAGCTGCCGTGGGTCTCTGGAGGCCTCCATGGCATGCCTTGGCCAACCCATGTGGTGGGGCCTTGAGGCAAGGTCTCATGTCTCTGGCCAACTTGCTCCTTCACTCATCCCCTTTCCCTTCTTACCACAATGTCTAAGAAACCCAACCTTGGTAGTCAGAATGACTTTCCCAGCTATAAAGAAAAAGCAGAGGAGCTTTTTGTCCTACATGGCAGCAGGGATGATTCCACAGTGGACCTTCCATCACGCCCACTTTTACTAGTTATACTGTGAAGAGGAATGGTTGCCCATTATTATGTACAATTTTCCAGACTCTGTGACATTTAGAGTTTCCCATCATAATTCACCTTCAGTATGTAGGAGAGTATACGGAAAAACTTACAAAGATTTATCCCCATTTAAGTCTTATGTCCAAGTCAGAGCCATAGAGCCCTTGAAATATGGGTGTGCCAGTCACTGAGGCCAAAGCGTGGGTGTCAGCTGGTCGGGCAACACCATTCAGCATGCTCTGTCCAGAAATGGACAGAGGTGTCGAAGTCTAGAAGAATAGAACTAGCACCCCAAAGCTAACTCTGCCATCCGTGTGGATTCTGAATGTGACTTTGCTCTCAGTGAGATTAGCCAAAAAGGAAAAAAATGGAAAACCACTGACCGTTAAGCAAATGGCCTAATTGGTAATGTCTGAGGGTTTTTTTTTTTTTTATTAACTTTCTATTTTCAAACAAACTTTAATTTTTAGAGACAAGGTCTTGCTCTGTCACCCAGCCTTGAGTGCAGTCCTGGACTCTGGGCTCGCTCACTGGATCCTCCCGTCTCAGCATCCTGAGTAGATGGAACTACAGGCTTATCTCATTATGCCCAGCCAAACAAACCTTTTAAAAAGTCAAAGTTATTAAAAAATGGATGGCAATGCCAAAAAGCATGAAGAGCAATTGTAATAAAAGTTTAATGTTTTAATAACCTCAGCCTCCTTTTATCTGGAGATGCCCCTAGAAGACACGGGCATTTATTGAGTTGTCTCCTTGCCCACTACTAAAATGCAGCTGCCTGTGAAGGGAGTGTCATAAAAGTTTATAAACAGCTGTGACCTGGGAGTCACAGAAAAAGCCATAATCCCTGGGACAGGGAAACAAATGGAGCTATGTCCTCTGTGCTGTGAGGGAGAGAAGAATGGAGGCAGAAGGAGGAGGAGCCCTGACTGGGGGAGGGGGCTTCAGCTGGGAGCCTGCAGGATGTGGGCAGAGGCTGGAGAGGCAGAGCCAGGTGGGAGTGCCCCCTGGCAACCCTCCCTCCCTGGTTGCCAGCCTCTGTGTCCTCTCTATATTCCCCTCCCACTGGGGCTTTCACATATGCTGTGCCCACCAACCAGAAAGCCTTTTCCTCGCTTCACTGGGAGAATTCATCTTTCAGGTCTTGGCCAAGTGGTCTCTTCTATTTAGAAGTTTTCACCGATCCCCTAACCTGGGTTAAATATCCTGGCTTCATCTTCCCAAGGAACCCCCAGTTCCTCCTCTCATAACACTTGCCACATGGAGTTGTACTTTAGTGATCTTTTCTGACCATTCCCATGTACACTCCATAAGGCCTGGGGTCTTGCGTTTCTCATGCTAAATCCTGACTGCCCAGTCTGGTGCCTGCTGGAGAGGAGGAGCTCAAGATCTGTTTATTGAATGAATGGGAGTATTCTGTCTGAGGTGCTGTGTTGGTGGTAAACAGGGAGGCAGGGTGAACAGAACAAGAGGTAAAGGTGGAGCGTAGTATTCTGCACAGAGGTTACCAGCGGCCTAAGCATCTTGGGCAGGGTATGAAAATGGAAAGGTGCTGGGAGGTGGAGAAGGTAGGAGGGCAGGAAAGGAATGGGCTGGGTGACAAGGACTAGCCCTGCCTCCCAAAGTTGGTCCTACCATCTTTTTGAGAGATCAAGCCTGATCTGGACTTGCACCCTCCTTTTCTGGCCTGGGGTAAAGACTCAAGGGGACCCAGGCCATGTAGGGCTGGTGGGTTCTAGTCTTGCCACTTCCACTAATACCTTTTGTGAGCTTGAAAAGGCCAGGGACCTTATCTGAGCCTTATCTTTCCTATATGCAAAAAGAGGGTAAAGGAAGGTGGTGATGTCGAGGTACCTGGGAGTGCTTGGGGGGTCTCACCAGACCACCTTTCCAGACTGCAATTTCTGTGCCTATAAAATGAAGGGACTGGGGTTATGAGAAATCTCCTATCTCTGAGGCTATCAGGTAGGGGCAGGGTGGTCATGGAGATGCCGAGAGAACATCTTTGTGTGGATGTTTTACAGCTGGCTGGCTCTTCCCCAGGCTGTCAATTCCGGAAGCCTAACTTCTAGGTCAGATTCGCCATCTAGAGTTCAATCCAACACTTTCAGGCCAGAACAGAACTTCCCACCAGCCTAGGTTGTGTGGGTGGTTAATGAATTGATGCCTATTGCAAGCCATAGAATGTCCTGAGGGGGGAGCTTTTCCAGTGCGATCAGCTGGAGGATAGGCCCAGTGAAGCCAAGTGGCTAGACACAAACATCATGTTTGGACAAAGCAGCAAACTTCCTAAAATGTTATGCACTTGGGTGAAATTTTGACCCTAGAGCCAAGCCCTGCCTCTCTCGAGCCTGAGTCTGTTTGGAAGGAAAAAAATATGAGGTCAGAGTTATTTGAATGGGTGATGCTTTATCTCCATCCCTGTCTTGTTCAGCCTCAGCATTTACTTCTCCCTTGTTGTTTGCAACTTGATACTAGGACTTGACCTTCTGTTACTGCAGCTGTTTGGGAGATGAGGCAATTTGAAGTTGAAAATCCTACAAGTTGAAGCCAAAAGATGATGATGATGATGATGATGATGATAAGTGTATGTGAATGTTGAGTATGTATACTTGTGGGAAAAAAGAGGTCGCATTGGGGAAACTGGAAGACGTGAATGGGAGAGAGGAGAGTGGAGAGGGGATAGAGGCGAAGGGAGAGGGGGAAACCCCAATCGCATCAATTGCCTTCACACTTATTTACTCAGAGAGAAGGAAGTTGATGCAAAAAAACAAAAACAAAAACAAAACCACCTCCCACCCTGTAAAACTCAAGACAGTATGTTTTACAGCATCAATTTTGAGCTTAACTTCTCTGGAAAAGGTTAACTTTGCAGGGTTTGAATACTTTGTTTTTTGCTGTGGACAGAGAGTGTTTTGAACTTTTTCTTTTCTTAAATTCAGGGAACTAAGCCAAGAATTCTAAGTACTCATGTACCCCTTCACTAAGCAAAAGAGAGACTTCCAAGGGTGAGGACCAAATGAATACTACTGAGAATTCAAACATCCAGGGAAGGTGCTAGGCCAAGATAAATCACACCCTCTAGGAACATTTCCTATAATTTGCTTTTTTCTCCCCTTTTTCTTAAATGATCCACTGCTTATAAAAGTTCATAAAAGGTCAAGAGCCAGAGGGCAGCAAATCGACTTTCTCTCCAGATCTACTGGGACCTTATGGCCTGATGTCAGAGACTGAGAGAAATTCTGAAGATCTCTGTGTACTCAGGGGAAAAAGCCCGGATAAACTTATCATTTATTGTACAAGAAAAATTTGACCTTCACATAGAACTGTGATTTGTAGATAACTTGATTCTTTTAGTTGTTGCTGATTTAAACACAAATTAATCCTGAAAAAAAGGTTTTCGTACATGTTGAGGCATAACTCAACTTCTCTCAGATCAGTTTTCAGAGGGAAGAAAGGGAAGAGAATGAACTCTCATCTATATGAATTACTCACACCTGCCACTGGGTTTAATCCTGACAACACCCATGTTCCTGAGGGAAGTTCAGACATCCACTCTGGAACCTGAGAACATGTTGCCCAGACAGGAGCAACGATTCCCAAGGTGTGGCTGTTTCCAGCAGCTCCAAGCCCAGCTGGCCCACTCCAGTCTCATCACAGGGCTGTCCTTGCTACTGCCCTCTCACCCACATCCAGGTTCGTCACTGAGGAGGACTGAGGCTTCCCTCTCATCTCTGAACCCCGCAAGGGTTCTGCATTGTATCAATGAGGTCTTCTCTTCAACTCCTTAGGCTGCTGGGTGTCGGTCATGAGCTGTTGATCACATTTGAGTCTCCTTGTCTTACAAGGACAAAGAGCCCTCTCCAGGTCCAGACCTCCCCCAGACGCTGCCCTGGCTCTCCCTTCCACTCTCAGCTAAGTTTCATCCCTGTCCCCACATTCCACTGAGCCTGGGCTGCAGAGGTTGCCATGACCTCCTTACTACTAATCTCATTAGAGGACTGCTCTTGCCTCTCAGTCACTCCATCATTTGACACTGGTGACTCCATCCTGTGTGATGTGTTATTATCTTCCTTTGGCTTCCATGACCCTGGATGCTCCTGTTGCAACCTCTCTTCTCTGGCCTATCCTTCTTGCTCACCTTTTTCTTTCTACACCCGACTTAAAGGATGTGACCCTCAGGGTTTAGGGCTTGACTTATTTCTCTCCTCTCTCTCCCTCTCCCCAGTTCTTCTTGAATTCACATTGGTCTTAGATGCCATGTGGATGACTCTCAAATCTTTGTTTCTATTCCAGAACTCTCACTACAGTGAAACTGCACAGGTTGGGACTGGGGTAAGGCATGTGAGGTGCAGGGTACAGATTAGGGCTGCACTTGCATGCCCCCGAGACTGAGCACCTCCTTTGAGTTCATGCCCTAGAGGCCTTGCACACCTCACCCTGGTCCTGACCTGCTGCTGGCCTTCTTTCCTCAGATGTCCATGGGCACCTCCAAGTTAAAAAGCAAATTCTTCATCTTCCCTCCCCAAGCTCTCCTCTCCTGTGCCCTCCTGCTGGTGAATGGCAGCACAGCCATCTCTGTCACTTTGGGCAAACCCTGGAGTTTCTCCTCCACACCTTCCTGTCACTCACGCTCCACTCCTGGGTGGTAACCAGGGAACTTATTCCAAATGCTCAACATCTCTGGACTCCAGGCTCTGTCTTCCTGGCCCACGATGCTGTGATTCAGGCTGCCATCATCTCTCACAGCCCCTGTATCCACACCATAGTCCTGCTTAAAACTCTCATGGCAAGTCTTCATTGCTGTCACAGTAGAGTCCAAACTAGGCAGACCAGGCTCCAGGGCCAGCACCCCCGTGCCTCTGCCCAATGAGTATCCATTGAATTTGTGAAGGAGTTCAGACACCCCCAGTGTGACTGAAAGTCTTGAATTCAAGCCCATACCTGTCACTTACCAGCTGTGGGTCCTTGGAAAAGTTACTACTCTTCCGTGGGCCTTAATTTCTGCTTTACAAAATGGAGAACATAGTTACCTCCAAAGTCATCATGAGTGGGTTTGTGCTTCTGTTTCATTAATATGCAGTTAATACAGCCCTTGGCCCTCCCTTCTTGTCCACATCCTACACTGAACTCCTGGAGGCCCAGAGTTTAGTCCTCTTCCAATTGGCATTCCCTGTGCTTAGTGCAGAAGTGGATTCTTTGGGGGGCGCACTAGACCTTTGATTGTTTCAGGGAAGGCAACAAAGGCAAGCCCTAGAAATTGGCAGTGACAGGGGAAATATTAAAAGGATAGGGGGAAGAAGAAAGAGGGGATGCAAGGAATGTGAAGGAGGAAGACAGAAGAGAAAGAGTGCAGGAGTTTTCCCTGAGGTCTGTGTATGCTGCAGGAGGCTCATCATCCTTTAGAAGGGCGGATGCTCTCTCCTCTGGAAGACAACCTGTCCAGGCTGTTCTCTTCTCTGTGACATTAGGGGGACATAGTGCCCATGTGACAGGCCTCATGCCCTTATTGAAAACAGCTGTGCAGACAGCAGCCCTGGTGCTGGAGCTTGGGGAGGATTTCACAACTTCTGGGGCTACACTTCAGATGAGTTTCAAACTGTTTACATGCATTTGTGTGTGTGTTTCCCGGGGTCTCTTCTGATTGCAAAGAGACTCAGGCTTGCAAAACAAACTGAGTGAGCCTTAGCATTTTGTTCTTGGAGGTAGCATGGAATGTACCAGCCTCCTGATGCCAGAAGTGAGAGAAACCCAAGGAGCTGAAAACAAAGACGACATCCTACAGGAGGATGTGAAGGGGGTGGAGTTCGAAGGGGGCAGAAACTGGAAGGGCTCAGGCTAGTGGGTAGATTGACTGAATCCCATTTAGAAAAGACATGGGAGGCACACAGTTCTATTTTCTCTTTTCCATCCTCTTGCCCTAAGCAGTATTAATGATACGGCAGCCAGGCTCTAGGTTAACCATCTTCCTGGTAGGAAAAGGGCTATTGAAAGCACACAAAGATTATGATCATTCATTTCCCTTATTCCTGGCAGACTCTTAGGGTTTCTGAAGGCACATGGTGAGATGCTTTTAAATTGTTTCAAGAAGGAGAGAAGATACTGTCTTGGGGGGAAAGCAGGGAATTGGAACAGCTCATTGGTTCTCAATCCCAGCTGCCCATAAGGATCACTTGGGGAGCTTTAATAGTCCCAGTGACCAACTTCAACCCAGAACAGTTAAGCAGAGCCTTTGGGCAAGACCTGAGCATCAGCCCTTTAAAGCTTCCCAGATGATCACAATGTGCAAACAGGTTGAAAATCACTGGAGTCCATGAACTCTAATATCTAAATTGTCTCACGTTTCTGTGTTTGAAATCAGTAATCTAGGAACAGAATTGCCTATAGCTGGGAAGGATTTCTCTTATTGGGGCTTCATATTTAGATGTAAGCTGGACTAGTTATTCCCCAATTGTCTCAACAGGTGGGCAAAGAAAAGTCGTGGCTTGGTGGTCAAATAAATATAGAAGTGTTAACTTAGAATCTCAAGCTCTTGGGGTTAAAAGGACTCTGAGGTTCCTCTAGTTCAGTTTATCTCACTGTTTCTCAAAGTGTGAACCCCAGACCAGCAACATCAGCACATCTGGGAGCTTGTTAGAAATGCCAATTCCCAGGCCCCACCCACAACTCCTGAATCGGAAACCATGAGGATGGGTGCAGCAAGCTGTGTTTTCACAAACTTTGTAGGTGGTCTGATGCTCGAATTTGAGCACTACTGATTTGCTGTAGGAACCCTCTACTATACCCTGGCCTAGTGGTTTACCTTGTTTTATCCTTCTTTGGTAACATCAGTTATCTGGAATGTTCGTCTTTGGGGCAGCCCATCCTTGCTTCTTCTACCTGTGGCTCTAGTTCTGTCCATTGGGAATGGCCCCGAGTAAGTCCAAGTCATATTCTACACTTCGAAGAATTTAAGATAACATTCCAGTACTCCTAGTTTAGAAAACTTATAACCCATAGCCCCCAAAGGTTCTCTCTCAAATTTACTTTAACATAGCCAGAAATATACAGAGAAGGTGACAATTTGCCACCAAAAACAGAGATTGAGGGAGAAGTGTAGAAGGATATTTTTGTGAAAATTTATGTTCTCTTGGAGTAGGGAAGATGGTTCTAAATTGGATACCAAAGGCAGACATTATAAAGATTTATAGATTTGACTATGAAATTATAGATAACTTCAGAGTATTTTTTTTTTTTTTTGAGACAGAGCCTCAAGCTATCCCCCTGGGTAGAGTGCCATGGCATCACAGCTCATAGCAACCTCCAACTCCTGGGCTCAAGCGAGTCTCCTGCCTCCGCCTCCCAAGTAGCTGGGACCACAG
>CAUYQV010015234.1:0-25076 GCA_963574575.1 Galagoides demidoff | reverse complement strand
TGTGTGTTAGAAAAGACAGAGAGAGAGAGAGAGTGGTGTATGTGTGTGCGAAAGAGGATTTCCCACACAATCTTTTACTGAGCATGAGTAATTTCTGTAAATTAAATGTGCATATGGTAAGTTGGGTCTTAATTCCTGCCTTCTGATTTCTTTCTCTCCACACAGCTGGAACTTGGCACTCTTTCTTTAAGGTACAAACCTATATGAATCTCCATCAAAGACAGTGCATGCCAGTAACATTCAATAAGTTAAAGTTCATAATTAGGGCAAATAATAGAAAGCTGGTACCCCAACAAGTTTAGACTGATCCTTGTACTGGATCCTAATTACAATCAGTGATTTTCTGTCTTCAAAAATTGCATTGTCTGTCTCATGCCCCATCAGATCTCTGCCCTTTCCCTGACGCATTTATATCTGTCTGAGGAATCTGTGTGGTACCCTGTTTGCTCTCCTGGGAGTTGGAGGTAGACTTATAATCACTAATTAGTTTCTACACATAGACATAGGAGTTTTAGTTTCTTTCTTCTCCTATACTCTCCCTGTCTTCTTACTACATTTTCAAATAGTTTTTCTCATCATTACTTCTTCCTATTTTATCATCATACCCATCAAATACTATGGATTCTTCTTTTGTGAATGAGCCTAAGCACAATAGCTTGTTCAAGGTACCCAGACCCCTGTCTTGCTACTGTGAATCCCAGCCTTGTGTCATCACGTCGTCATATCTAACTCAACTGGGGAAGCTCAGGTGAACAACTTCTTCAAGAGACCAGAATATTATTGCTGTCAACCATAACTAACATAGATTAAAGAGAGTTAAACAGCCTAACACAAAAATCATGTATTAAATGTTAACACATTCTTTCAAACAACCTGGTAGATTTCCCACTTTCTAAAGAAAATTAATGTCCAAAAATTAGTCTCCAAAGCATTATTTTTTCTGGGTCACAAAGAAGTAATTAAGTATTTGAATTCAATGCTGGATTTAACTTATAACCTTCATATATACGTAAAAGAGGAAAAAGGATGATCTCTCACTCTCTCTCTCAGAAGAATGTGAGAAGAAATGAAATTCTGGCAATGATCGCTAAGAGATCTGCTGATCTATTTCAATGTCTGATTCATACAAGATCACATAGCTTGATGGACACCAAGTTCATCCACACTGTTACATATGGAAGCATTTCCTTCTTTTATAAAGCCCAGTGATATTCCGCTGTGAACATATACTGCATTTTCTTTATCCATTCATTCATCAGTAGATATTGAAATTGTTTCCATGTCTTGGCTTTCACGAATAATGCTGCAATAAATAAGGAAATGCAAGCATATCCTCAAGATCTTAATTCTTTTGGATATATACCCAGAAGTGAGATTACTACATCATATGCTAACTTTATTTTTAGTATTTTGAGAAACTTCCATATTATTTCCAAACTGGTTACACCAATTTACATTCCTACCAACAGTGCACAAGGGTTCCAAGTTCTCTACATCTTTGCCAATACGCATTATCTTTTGTTTTGTTAATAGTCATTCTAACAGGTGTGAGGTGGTATCTTTTTATGTTGAGTAAGATAAGCCAGTCACAGAAGACAAATACCACATGCTGATTCTTAGACAAGGTATTTTTATAAAGTCACACTCATAGAAACAGAAAGTAGAATGGTGGTTGCCAAGGATTGGGGGAGAGGGTAAAATGGGGTTGCTGGTTAAAGACTATAAAGTTTCAGTTACAACGTAAGTTCTAGAGATCTGCTGTACAACATCAGCAGTATACTTATACTTAACAATATTGTATTATGCATTTAGTAATTTGCTAAAGGGTAAATCTCAAGTTAAATATTCTTACTGTAATAAAGCAAACCAAAAACAAAAATTAAAGATACAAGATCAGGTGTTTTTCAGTTTGAAAATAAGCCATTTCTGCTTATAGAAGAATCCTACATATAAACAAAATTATTCATCAAAGAGTTTAATTTTCTATTTTTTAGAGTGTCCAGTAGTGGGTGATATATATATTCATGTATACTTATATATGCACACACATATGCATATCCTGGTTTGTATCTTGAATTAGATTCAGAAGGTGTTGGAACTGAGGTATAAAATCAGATCCAAGAATGAGATGGTGGTGAAGATTAAACTTTCCTTATAAAAGCACCATGAAACTCAGGGAATTGGCTCATCTGTGCAGCGTAAGTCTTAAACACCTTAACTGAGATATGATAAGAAATACGCCTTATTTCACACAGTAACATGATTTGAATTAATTCTTTCCTACTGCTGTTTCTCCTGCAGGTAATTGCTATACCTCTGACCCAACTGTACAAACATAGGAGATTCACGGGCTCTTTATAGGCCCTTGGTTCTATAAAGAAATGGCAATAAAAATCAAAGTGAATTTCAGAAGCATCAAGTGGAAAGCTGGCCACATCTTGGAAGGTACTTGATTTTTGTGATTTAATACCCTCTTCAAAAAGGAAAAACCATCTGAGACTCAGAAAACATGATTAGACTTCCATTTAAGTCTCATTATTAGTAGGAGTCCTATGTGATCCTCTACATTTAGTGCTTGGTCAGGTGAGTATATGGAACAATATAAATACTTTGAGCCTTAGTTCAGACCCTCATCGGCAATACTTTTGTGTCTTTTCTAATCTTCTCTGGCAACTACATAAAAATTGAAATAAGATAGTACTCAACAGCCATGTTTAATTAATCTACTAAGCAGGTTCAGAGACGGTATTAGGTAGGATATTTTTCTCCTACACCTTACATAAACCAAAAAATGAACACTGCATAGGTAATAAAAAGACTGAACAATGTATTTGCTAAATGTTACTGGTTCAAAGGGCCCTGGCTCAGAGAACAGGAAAAGATTATTTACAGCATGATTTCTCCTGGAAGTCGTTTATGACTTTTTACAAAGCATGACAACATTTTGCTAATCTGCTTTCCTGACTGTGATCTCAACATTTAAGTCATACTCTCAGAAAACAACATTCTCTCGGCTGTTCTCAGGCTTGAAGAAAAAAAAAAAAAATCAACCCTGTTGCAGACTTACTGAAGGAATTTGGCATTTTGACAGAGGTAAGAATAAGACTATATATTCTTCATGAAAGAGTAGTGTGAGAAAATGGCTTTACAAACTCATGTTTTTTAAAAAAATTATTAGCTAACTTAAGAAAACTGGCCTTTCATGATCACCATTTTTCTTTCAGGAAGACAGTGGTATAAAAAAATCACTGAATGGCCGACCAGGTTTACCAAGGAAAATGAGTCCTCTTGTTACCTATATCGGCTCACTAGACATAACAGGAAAAAATATATTTTTGCTATGAATGCTGTTGATAAGCTTTTTCTGTGTGTCTAGGATTTCGGCTTTAATTTCCCTAGAATCCACAATGGGAGAACCAAAAGAATGATTGTTTTATCTTCATTTTCACAATTTCATGCCACAAATCCTCTTCATATTTCTTATATGATTTCATATATCACATAGAACTTCTAAATTGGTTTATAAACTCCCTTGCTCTTACAAATAAGGCCATTGGCTAAAGTCCCTGAAAATGATGTCTGTTGGACTCATTATAAAAGGATTTGAGGAGCACAGGGCCATAGTGGGGGCCAGTGCTGGAGCTGTTTAACTATTTTATTTGTATAATTTTTAGGAATATGAGTGCAGTTCTGTGACATGAATGCATTGCTTAATGGTGAAGTCTGGACTTTTAGAGTAACCATCACCCCAATAATGTACATTGTACCCATTAAGTAATTTCTCACCCCTCTCTCCACTCCTAGCCTTCTCTACCCTTAGGACTCTCCAGTATCTATTATGCTGCCTCGCTGTTACATGTTATTTAGCTCCCACTTGTAAGTGAGAACGTGTGCTGTTCGGCTTTCTCTTTCTGAGCTGTTTTAAGATAATGGCCTCCAGTTCCACCCATGGAAAAGACATGATTCCATTGTTCTGTATGCTTGAACATATTTTCTTTTTTTATTTCAATAGATTTAGGAATACAAGTAGTTTTTCATTACATGACCGAATTATACAAAGGGTGTCAAAAATATATATACACATTTTAAGAAAGGAAAGAACTACATTAAAATTGTGATACTATATGCCAATAATGCTTATCAATTGTTTAGGAGACCAGACATTGAAGTTTACAAACTTGTCTTAGAAAAGGTGCCTTATAGAATGGACTAGACTCTGGTGCCAGTGCAAAGCTTCCCAAAAGGAGTCCTTGGAAGGTGATTACTGGAGTGATATTCAGCAATGAGGTACGTGGCATTTGGTCCAGGATGAGTTTGCAAACTTACTTGCCTGACCTCGTATGTCTACTGTTATACCAGCACTATGCTATTTTGGTATAGCCTTGTAGTATATCATTTGAAGTCAGATAATGTGATAACTCCAGACATGTTCTTTTCATTTAGGATGCCTTGAGGGTATTTGGGCTCTTTTTCAGTTCCATTTGAATTTTAGGGATTGTTTTTTTTTTTCTAATTCTGTGAAAAACGACATTGGTATTTTGATAGAAATGTCATTGCATCTGTAGATTGCTTTGGGTAGTATGATCATTTTTACTGTATTGATTCTTCCAACCCAAGAGTATGAGAGGCTTTTTCATTTGTTTGTGTCATTATTGATTTATTTCATCACAGCTTTACAGTTCTCCTTGCAGAGATCTTTCACCTCCCTGGTTAGGCAGATTCCTGGGCATTTCATATTCCTTGCAGTTATTGTAAGTGATATTGAGTTTCTGATTTGATACTCAGCTTGGTTATTACTGGTACATAGCAGTCCTACTGATTTGTGTACACTGGATTTGTAACCTAAGACTTTATTGAATTCATTTATTAATTACAGGAGTATTTCAGAGGAATCTTTTGAGTTTTCTAGGTATAAAATCATAACATCAGCAAACAGAGATATTTTTACCTCTCCTTTTCTAATTTAAATGAGCTTTATTTCTTTTTCTTTATGAATTGTGCTGGATAGGACTTCTAGTAATGTGTTGAGTAGAAGTGATAATAGTCAGCATCCTTGTCTTGTTCTAGTTCTCAGAAGAAACACTTTGAAATTTTCACCATTCAGTATGATGTTGGCTATGAGTTTGTCATATACGGTTTTTATTAGTTTGAGGTACGACAATGAAGTTTACAATCTCATCTTAGAAAACATGCTACATATCTCATTACTGACTATCACCAATGCAGTTGCCTAGTCCACACTTCAAAGCAATTTTGGAATGGCCATCAGAGCTGTTGTTGTATTTCCCTTGATGTTATGAATGTCATCAAAATGTCTTCTTTTCAAAATTTCCTGTAAGTGCAGGAAAAACTCACTGGAGACCAGATCAGGTGAGTAGGGAAGATATTCCAATACAGTTATTCATTTACAGACTAAAAGCTTCCTCACACATGATTTCGTTGGTGAGCTCCCTCAGGAAATGTTGTCTATTCACATTTACTTGGTCTTCTATGCTTCTCACAGTCAGGCAATAATTTTGATGCACAGTTTGATGAATTTGCTCAAAGTTTTCATTAGTTCTTCTCCTTACTGGCCACCTTGACCTCTCTTCATCAGCGACACTTCACCTCATCTCAGTTTCATTCATAGCATTATCTCCATAAACTTGGAAAATGTAACCCTGATTTCATTTTCACTTTAGCCAATTTAACATGAAATTTATGGATGTTTGTTCTTTGCTCTGATTTAATCTCTGCACTCTCGTGACAGCACATGAGAACATGCAACAATAATGACAATCAGGAAGATACCACCACAGGTTGACACTGACACAGCTGTGAGACAATGATATGCCAAGGTCATGAAACCTTTCCAAGTTATTTGTACAGTGCTGTCAACATAAGCACACAGTGGCAGGTTCACTAACTTAGTTGTCAGGCCATGTATGTTCCTTCCATGCCTAATCTGTTGAGAGTTTTTATCATGAAGGAATGCTAGGTTTTATCAAATGATTTTTCTGCATCTATTAAAATGATAATATAGTTTTTGTTTTTGTTTCTTTTTATGTGAAGCGAATAATATTTATTGTGTATGTTGAACCATCCTTGCATCCCTGGGATGAAACCCACTTTATCACTGTAAATTACCTTTTTGATCTACTGTTGAATTGGGTTTGCTAATATTTTGTTAAGGATTTTTACAACTATGTTCATCTTGTAAGATACTAGTCTTGTAAGGTTGTTTGTTTGTTTGTCTTTGGTTGTTGGTGGTGTATCCTGAGTTGACTTTGGTATCAGGGTGATACTGGGCTGCACAGAATAAGTTAGAGAAGGATTTCCTCTTTCTTGATTTTTCAGAATAGTTTCAAGACAATTGATACTGGTTATTCTTTGAATGTCTGGTAGAATTTGGTTATTAATCCATCAGGTCTTGGGCTGTTCTTGTTGTTGGGAGATTCTTTAGTTACTGATACAATGTCACTATTTGTAATTTTTCTGTTAAGGATTTCTAGTTCTTTCTAATTCAAGATTAGGAGGTTGAATTTTTCTAGGTATTTGTTCATTTCCACCAGAATTTCTAGTCTATATACAAACAAGTGGTCTTAGATGATCTTTTGTATTTCTGTGTATACCACATTTTCTTTATCTATTCATCCACTGAAGGAATAAATCTTTGCTATCATGAAGAGCACATAATAAACATTCGATATAATCACAGACTTGTTTTAAACTTGTGCTTAGCTTGGAATGATCCAAAAAACAAAACATGATATAAAACACTAAGGAAAGAGAAAGAGACGCATTAAGAGCAAATGAAAGATCTAGTAACTACTTTTCCTTTTCCTTTCAATGATTTTATTCTTATAATTATTTTTCACATGCACACAAAACCTGCGAAAGATTCATTGAGGCCACACATCACTCCTTTTGACAGCACATCGTTTCCTCACTTGCATGAGTCCTGTACTGCCCATTTTCCTCTGAGGGATATGTTAGGTTTAAAAGCTGTGACTGGTTAGCATCCTCCTTAAAATTCCAAAAATGTTTTCCAATTGACTATTATTTCTCCTGAGAGCATGTCAGTAATTCTTGGATGTATCTGTGTACAAATGACCCAAAATTATTTCTTGAATTATAAGTCTAATATCTCTAGACAACAGAAAAATCATGTCCAAGTCCCCTTTTCTATGATATTTCTTAACCATTCAAGATATTTTAATGCTTTATTTTAAAGCAATAAAATTATTACATAATATATAGGTATTAAATATAAAATGACAGTTTCGTATAAGTTAAACCAAAGACTATAATTGAATATGTTAGTAATTGTAATTAATACTGTAAAATTCCAGAAGATCAGCTTATATATGGCTATCCTTAATAATAGTTTCTATTATATCAATAGAGGATGATATTCATTTAGCAGAAAATTTTTGGCAATTCATAGGTCTATAGTAAAAAAGCTCAATTTTACATAGGTTATGTAATCCTGATAGAAAGAAATAGTAATTTAAATCTCAAGAGGGTTCTCCAGAGAAAGAGAATCAATAGTCTCAATAAGAGATTTTATATACATATATATATAAAATGTATGATATATGTATAATATGTATGATATAGTATATGACTACTAACATATATAAATGTAGATGGAGATTTGTTATAAGGAATTGGCTCACATAATAAAGCTAAGAAGTCCAAAGTTGTGAAGTCAGCAAGTTGGACACCCAGGGAAGATGATGGTATAACTGCAGCCTGAGTCCTAAGTTCTGAGAAGCTAGAGAGCTCATGGTGTAAGTACTAGTCTGGGTCCAAGTTCAAAGCCAGGAAAAAGCCAATGTCCAAACTCAAATAAAGCCAGGCAGAGAGAGGATCAGTTCTTCCTCACTTAGTCCTTTTATTCTATTTGGTCCTTAAAGGGATTGTATGGGACCCCCCCTCATAGGAGAGGGCAGTCTTTTTTATTCATTCCTCTGACTCAAATATTAATCTCATTGAGAAGGACTCTCACAGCTATACAAGGTAATATTTAACCAAATATCTGGACACAGTAGTTCAATGAAGATGACACATAAAATTAACCATTACACATCACAAAACAAGCACCACATATACTCCCTAATAAGTTGGAGTTAATTGATGGGTGCACTTAGAGATGTAATGATCAATAGAAATAAAGAGGAGCGAAGAGTGGGAAGGGATAAGGGTAAAAACCTGCCTGTCAAGTACAATGGACTCTTTTCGGGTGATGGACACACTAAAAGCTTCAACTTTTAAGCATTATAAAATATATCCATACAGCAAAAACATTTTTACCTCCTTCATATTTTGAAACTTAAAAAAATTCACCATCATATTCATTATCTTTAAAAGGGTAAAGATATCAATTTATATTAACACTATCACAAATAAAATGTTTTGAAATTAAGTCTACCCACTAACTGAAGTTAATACAAATTTCCCATATTATTGATGTGCTTGATAAATTATGGTTTTTTGAAATTAATGTAAGTTATTTTGATATTATATAACCTGAATAAATGCTTTGGATTTAGAGACCTGGGTATGAATCTCAGATACATGTTTTCGGGCAACTTTTCTTTTATCCTCTGTATTTTTGTATCTTTCATCTCTGAAAGTACTTTAAATCTATAAGTCATCAACATAAAGAATGTTGCAGTGTTTTGTAGATGTTTATGAAACTTTGGCAAACATTATCATGCAAATTTGAATTCAGATACATTAAGATCTACTACAGAATCTTTAGCATAGGAGTGACATTTAGAATGATGTAGCAGATATAAACTTTACTTCTGAAGTCAAAGAGACCTGAGTCAAAGAGACACTGTGGAATGGATTTTTTAAAATTCATTTAAGCCTTTCATTGGCCCTCTTGTCCGGCAGAGCCTAGATGGCTAAACATTTCTGTGATTCCCTTCAGGCTAAAACTTCAAATGAGATTTAGTTTCTTACTATCAGATGCACAAATTGACTAAACTAATTGGGACAAAAGTTAGGGTATCCATATTTCACATGCAGACTATAGCATAGATTCCTAAGAACATTATTAACAGCTACCAAATTCCTTCCTGAACTTACAATAGCAGTAAGACACTAGAGCTGAAAGTTGTAGCGGTGGCTTTTTAATTTCCCAAGCAGGACACCCTCATAGCAGAGTTCCTGTGGCCTCTGTGGTACACTTCTGTAGTTTACAGTTTCTACCATAAAGTCTCCTTTCCTAGGGAACACAGGATTAGGCAGTTTGTGTCCAAGATACATGGAGAAAATCTGGACAGGAGTTGCAAAACAACACCTAAGAGCTATGGCCCAGCCTAAGTAGCTTGTTAAACTGATGAAGAAACTAATCTCAGAGAGGTTAGGGACCTGCCCTGGGTCACACTGTAAGAAAGCCCATGAGAGAAATCCACATGCAGAATGAATATAAATATATAAATAAAAACCAGAAGCAAATATACAAATATTTGTAATACACAAGTATTTACAAATACACAAGTATTTGTAAATACACAAATATTTATGTATTTGTAAATATACAAATAAAAACCAGAAGCAAAAAAGTAGAGAAAAGGGCTGACATTCAGGCTGACATTGACCCAGAAGGCACAGAGCATTAATGATAATTGTTAAAATACTGAAATATTTCAATACAGGATGATAAGTAGCTGCTGCCATTAGTCTCTGGATTTTTCCTTGGGACTCAGAGGACTTTCTTATCATCTGGAACTAGTCTGTAATGCTCGTTACAACAGGGGGAACGTCTGTGTTCTGGCCATTGTCCTTTGTGATTATACAGTGTGTGCTGATTGTTAAATATTTTTTCTTTTCACACTTGGGTATTACTGTGCAGGCAAGCTCTTCCCACCACACCAATGTATGTCTCTGTTTTATAAATACCTTATTGAATTCAATAGATCCTTAGACTTAAAACTGATGTAACACAGTTTTTATCTCTTTTTTGAACAATAGTACTATTACTGTTTGTGGAGAAGTTTCTAGCAATGCTAGAAACGTCAAACTCCTGTCATGGGGGGGGGGGAACTCATCCAAAGATGTCAATTTATACAATTTAACTTTTGACCAGGGGTGGCAGCCTCAGGGCACTAGTAAAATACTTAACTCACTGAAAAACGAATCTGAAAAAAAATTCATCCATCTTCAGTACTAATAACAGCACTTACTAATTTTGAAAACGTAAGATTTTATAATTTTCACATTTATAATTTATAACAGTGAGAAGCCAAGAGAAAATAAGCCAAAGGACCATTAGGCTACATGCACTAATGGGGGGAGGGCTGTCATTTTACTTAGGGAAACACTCGGTATCATAATAATGTTCTTCTTTCCCTTTCCCATCTCCTGGCATCTAGCTTTAACAGCTGCATTTACCAACAAACATACAGAACAACTATCTTCCCATTATTTCTCGTTATCCTAAATTACTCCCAAATTCTCAAAACACAAAATCCTCCCACTTTCGAGCCCCTTGATCAATAAGGAGTGAGTCATTACAGAAATACTGCTGGGATGATCAGCCTTTCTCCGAGAAATGGAAGATAGATTTTCTGATCTTTCCTGGCATCTAATTCTGCTGTAAAATGAAGGTGTCATAATTTATTTAAACTTCGGGGAAAGGAGAAAGCCCGAGAGTTCCTGAAGTCTAGAGTGCTTACTTCATGGAAAATAATTGTAAATTGCCAGATAACTACTGCTATTGAATTTTCAAACAATACTGAGCATAGTATTATAACAGAAGCCACAAGATTCTCAAAACAAAATAAGTTCCCATCTGTCAGCCTCACCATTTTACCTGGAAAATTCTAAAAAGAGTCAAAAGATAAATGTTTTTTAAAATAGTTCAATAGTTGAAAAAGAATGCTTGATATTCAGGAAGGCATGGTACAATAAAAACATACATTTATTTCACTTTGCTATAAAATCCCACTAAAACAAAATATAAGTAAATATAAATAAAGTGTTTCTTAAAGTGGGCTGCTGCCCACATCCTCAAAAGGAAGGCGAGAGGAGAAAACAGAACAGGAAAGATGGCAATAAAATCTAGAAGGTGGAAACAGTAACTAACTTAGCAGAGTGACAAAGGCTGTCATTCACCAAATATTTCCTGGGCACCTACTATGTGCCAGGCACTGTTGTAGAGAGAACAGCCAATAAAAGACACAAAAACTGTTTCATTATGGAGCTTAAATAGAATAACCCAATGAGAAGAATGTTGATGTGCACCCCACAACCACAGAGAAATGGAAAACACATGAGGAACACAGGTAGCCCTCAGTAGCTCTCCAAGTGTGAGTGAGGAAAGGTGTTAACAACAAAACACAGTGGAAATTGCAAAGAATCACAGAACGTCTATTCCAATGAGTTCTGTAAGAAACACAACCAATTACACCGTTTCAGGGGTACATTTCAGAGACAAAAGGTATATCCTAAAAACATTGAGAGATGGAAAAATGTCACATATAAAGAATTAGAAATCAGAATGGCACCAGATTCTCCTGAGCAACATTTGAAATTAGAAAATAGTATAGTAGCATTTGCAAATTATGTAAGGAAAAATATTTCTAAACTAATAGTCTGTGTCCAGCTAAGTTTTCTTTGCTATGGAGATAATGGAGCATATGCATGTATTTTACCTTGAGATTAATATGAGGATACATGTTACATTGTTTGCATTTCCTGGATAAAGTTCAACTTGCAGCTGAGCCCATCCTCCAAGGGTGTGCTGTGTACTCTTCATTGTGCATCTTAGGTGAGAGCACACCAATCACATATAAAAATATAAATATACAAAAATCTCTTAATAATTGACCTATTGTACATCATCTGTCTGTAAACCAGTTGACGATTACCTCCTCAAATTGCATGGACCATTTAGGATATGGTCAGAAGATCAGAAATATGGTGTGATATAGAATACAGCATTTACTGTGAACACCAGAACTTACAACATTTTATGAACTGTTGAACCAGTGGATGGATGAGTCATCTAGTGTTTATCCTCAAGTCACTATTATTTAACAAGACCAGCAATTGGGAAGGAAAGCTGATGCGGAAAAAAGAAAGGTCACAATGGGGACAATGAGGATAAATTAGAAGTGATGAGGACATCTAACATCTATGAAGACAGAGTGGAGGGGCAAAGAAAAACTGGAACCCACCTCCAACCTCAATGCTGTGTGACCTACAGGAGAAGCTGGAATGCTTCGCTATGGATTACACAGGCCCTGGCCCAGAATTCAGAGAAGTCGAAGGAGGGCCCTGGGAGGAGCTGGGGCATCTAAGGCACAGGTGCTGCTCCGTGCCACCTACATAAGCCAGCATCACAACAGGGAGGTTACTCCATAATGCCCCATGTATTGCCCCAATTCCCCCCAAATAAGAAATAACAGCTCTTATTTCCCTTCCATCCTCTAAACCTTGAACAAAATGTTTAATGAGTCCCGTGATAACCTAGAACCACAACGGAGGTATTCTGGAAAATGTAGCTCCAGTTTTGCCCAAGTTGACATAATCCAAAGCCACACTGGGAAAGATTTCAAATTCAAGAAATAGAGCATCCGAAAGTGATAACCCAATTTTAGCCCAGGAATATGGGGAGAAGGGAGAGAGAGGAGAGGGGTCAGGGAAGGGTGGGTGGAGGAAGGGTGATTGGTGGGATCACACCTATGGGTCATCCTATAAGGGTACATGTGAATCTCTCTGAATGTAGAATATAAATATCTTAACACAATAACTAAGAAAAAGACATGAAGGCTATGTTAACCAATTGGATTAAAGTATTTCAAATTGTATACAGAAACAGTACACTATACCCCAAGATAGTATTAATGTACACTGCTATGATTTAATAAAAAATTTGTTTTAAATAATGTTTAAAATAGCAAATAAAAATTCTGTTCAGGTAAGCAATAATTTTAAAGAACAATAGTAGTCACTCTTGACAAGGTTGAAAGATAATTGAACTCTTTCACATTTTGAGTGAATGATATTTCCTTCTGGGATAATGATTTTGTAATATATTTAAAAAATATTAAAATAATTTTATACTTTAGTAGAAAAATTGTTTCTACTTTGAAAAATTATAATAAAAGCATTTAAAATTTCAATGTACAAGTTTGTTTATTTCAGTGATACTCATAAAAGGGAAAAATAAGAGAAGTACATGTTGTTTATTAGTACAGAAGTAGAAAAAAAGTTATTTATTCCCTTCAAGTTCATATTTGTTTAAAATGCCAACACAACTCATAGTTGTTGAGTTGAAAAAGCAACAAAGAAAGTATAAAAACAAATAGGATGTGAATTTAAAAATATGTATGTGAATGTGATTTAGGTATGCCCATGTGTTATACCATGAGCTTGGACACAGAGTTGCATAGGATAAAATTCTCTTGTAAGTTTATTTGCTAGCCATCACGCCTATGGTTTATCCTATAAGGGTACATGTAAATCTCTCTAAGTGTAGAATATAAATGTCTTAACACAATAACTAAGAAAATGACATGAAGGCTATGTTAACCAGTTGGATGAAAGTATTTCAAATTGAATATAGCAACAGCACTCTGTACCCCATGATAGCATTAATGTACACAGATGCAATTTAATTTAAAAAAATAAAATAGAAAAAATTGTTAATGGTAACTTGTAAATCTTTAGAACTTCCCCCAGGATGATGCAAAATACTGTTTTTGTTTAATTTTGTCCAATGGAAACTGAGGAAACTTACAATGTTCTAAAAGCTAAAGTGAAAAGTGGGTACTGAATTATTCAATGCTTATGGGTAAGTCTGAAAGATGACTAAATAAGAAATCAAATACTGCCTCAAAACTTTGCCTGTAGATTCGGAGAAGGAGATTTTTTTGTGTGTGAATTCTTATACTACAAACTCATTCCTTTTTTTGCCATAATTCAATGATATTTGCAGTGACTAAAATTGTAAGAATCTTACAAAAAATGAAAGAAGGTTGTCTCAAATTAAGAAACACCTTTGATACAGGCTGAAATTATTTCTTCACTTGCCTTGCATGTGGTAGTTTGTCACAGGAAGATAATATGACATCCCAAGTTGGTTCCCTTCACATAAATCTCTTTTTTCATTCGATTACTACCCTTGATATGCAGAGAACAAAGTACAGACTAAGCAAGATGTACCCCAAAGTGTTGGAGTGGTTAGCTACAGAAAATAGGATTAAATGTAATTCTCTTTTGCTTTGTATAACTTTATATATTTGGCAATATTTATTTCTTTATTTTTACAAAACAGCATTGTGTGGATGATTCATTGAAGAAAATTAAATATATTTTATTATGAAAACTGATACATATGGTCATCCTTTGTTTTCCCCTTCTTTCAATCTTATTTCTTTTCTGGATCTGTTTTCATGACTGTATTTCTTTCCTTTGTTTTTCCTAGAAAGCCTACAGATCTCTCAGACCTCAATAGGTTCTATCAGATTTTCAAATCATTTTCAAAATTCTTTAGCTCTTATTTATCTTTATTATCTTGAATGCTTAAAGCCCGTAAGAATTACCATCACGCACTGCCTTGTATATCATTTTCTCCATGTGTGTATACATGCGTGCACACGTATAATTTCTAATAATATATAAGAAAGTCAATGTGTAGAAATGCAATCAGCTGCCGAGTGCCAACATGATGCCATATCTCCAAAAGTTTCTTGCTCATTTCAAGTATGAAAGCCCAGATACTGCCTATGAAAGGCGTCTTTTATATGTGGAGTGTATAAAAGTGGAAGAGCTATTTTCATGCCCGCTCTCCTACCCAATAAACTAATCCACCTAAAAAGAATAAGGAAGGACTCTTAATTATCAGTGTTAAGAGACAAGAGAAAAACACTACAAAGTAGTTGTGAATTGGCAATGGAGTGTCTGTTACATTTTCTCACGATTCACATGGCCCATTGCTAATTTTATTAAAAGTAAAATTTTTATCCCTTCCTGATACTTTAAATAAGTTCTTATCATTCAGGGACTAATTTGCAATTGAGTGCCCTTCCTTTTTCTTTTTTTTTTTCCTTCCAAACACAATCAACTTAAAATAGAAACTGAAGAGAGAGAAAGTACAATGGATTCAAGTACATGTCAAATCTATAATTTCTATATAAAAAATAATGAACACAATGCAAGGCACTTTAGATCTTATTTCCTCCAGAAAGAGAGTATAATCAGAGTGTAATGGGCATTGAAATTGATAAATTAAAAATAAATGTCCATAAGGGAAAAATGTATTTCAATCAGGCAGTAATTATGTTTTCAACATTGTAAATTAATTCCTCAAATGAATATCTTTCAGTGTATCCAATCTATTACCTAGTTTCATCTTTTTATATAAAGCTCAGTGTTCTTAACTTCACTAAATCACCACATTGTTAAAAAATAAAATGAAAGGTGTTCATTAATGCATCCTCTGACATTCCATCATCTCAGAAAATCTCTTGCTGATTATAAATGTTGAAATACAGCTGGAGTACACAGGCACTCTTCCCCCCAGCGGTGACACACAAACAAATGACGCCACCTATAATTTTAGACAGAAAATCTGTGAGGATATTAGTATCCACTGATCGAAAAATGAATACAGATGACAAGGTAAAAACATTAAATCATTAAATTAAAATGTGTACTTTTTTTCAGAAGACAATAAATGTAAGTTTATTGGTTGAGTCTGAAGTCAGATAGGTTTTTCTCCCATCATGATCATAGGTAAGTTACTTCCTTCTTTTTCTTCAGTTTTCTCATCTAACAAGTATGAGGAAAAACGTTTTACATCATAGGATCATTAGAAAAAATTCATGCAAGCATTTCTTGTTGTATATCAAATTAGTACACGAATCCCACAAATGCATTAATGAACACAGTTATGATTTAATAAAAAGAAAATTTAATAAACTTGACTATTTAAAATACGAAAAAAAGAAAATAAATGTTTAGCTCATTATTTGCTACCTAGTAGCACTGAACTATTTATTTTTAGTTTTTAACAGAGTTCCTAACTGAGTTCTTTATAGGATGTCTTGTTTTCCTCTCTTCTTTCACCCTCTGAGTAGGTTTCATCTAAACAATCATTTTGGACGCCACGGTTGTGCCTGTGTATAAGAAATATTTCAGTATTGCTTTAGATAACGTTAGCTATTTAGTGATTCTATAACAATGGGTAAAATGTGGGAGGAGTCCAAGTTCCAGAAATTACAGTGAAATCAATGATGGATAGAAATGTGCACTAATCCAGTAAGTCCATTTATGTCCTTTTGAGAGGAAAGAAGACAAAATGTGAGAATGTAGTTTGGGGTCACAGATGGTTATGACTGCAGGATTAAAGACTGGCTTATAATTCTAAGAGGAAATAGGTAAAGTTCTAGGAGAATGAGCTATTTTATACTTTGTGAAATTGTAATATTCATTAATTAGATGGAGAAGGAACAGTACATGTAGGTCTCTGGCTCTGTTTTATGGAAAGAACATTGGAAAAATATTAGTATATCTGGCCTCTAATTTTAGTGCTATTATGAATTCTTTGTCCTTCAAAAAATCATTTCCATGAACTCAGTTTTTTCCAAGAAAAGGATTTAAGCTATTAAGTAATGGCTTGAATTTCTTCAAATACTCTGATACTATTATAATCTAGAAAATATTTAAGTTGTGGGCTGGGGAGAAACTAAATAATATGTGCGTGGTGGGATTTCTTTTTGGTGGGATTTCTTTCAATAAAGCAGTCTATTACAACAGATTACATGCAGAAACAGATAAGAGAATCTAGCTGACTTCCATCTAGCACACATTACAGAAGTTTATAATAATGTAAAATAATAACATAATTCATAATATATTTAAAACATTTTCAGTTTGGAAGATATGTTATTTTTTATATAATTGCTCCCCATGTGATAAATAATTTCTTTTTAAATTAAAATAATTCATTTAAATAATTTCTAATTTTTAAATATCAGTTTAACAAACATTGACTAAGATAATTCACTTAAACTAATTTTGGAGTCAGTGAATTCTAAACATATAAAGAAATTTTGGGTCATACACATTTTATCACAGAAAGCATTTCATGGCTTTTCTATGCAATTCTTCCTGTTTAGTCTTTTCTCACAATGGTAATTTATATTCTGAATACTCTAATGACTTGCCATCAACTCAGTTTAATATTTTCAAATGAGCATTTTTCCAATAAGAAAAATTATTTAGCATTTTTCTGACTATCACCTAATAATGAATTATATCTTAGCCCATAGTTACCCTAAGGAAGTTTCTGTTTCCTCTGTAAATACTAATAATATAAGGTTATCATAGAAATAATATGAAGAATTTGTTCATAACATAGCTCTTTATATAAAGGGGAAGGTCTTGCATACACATTTATGAATTACAAGAACATTTTTGCATTGACTTTTTCAGGTCCTGGGTACTAATGTCTAAGTATTAAAAGGATCAAAATGACTATTTTTTAGTGGTCAGTAAAGTTGAATTTTTTTTGTTTTCATTTGTTCATCAGAGAACCTTGAGAATATTGGCCAACTTCATGAAATCATGTGGTCTAAGATTGAACCAAGATGTTTAAGCATAGAATAGTTTGGATTTTATTTTTAGAAAGGTTTGGAAATTAAGAAGTTGAGACTTAACCTGATAAGATTCTCATTTCCTCTGCTTATACTCGACCCAAATCAACCTATTCATTATCATTGTTTGTTTGTTTGTTTTGGGATATTATCAAATATTTGCAAGGGAAGCCGATATTAGAAAAATGATAAAAATTTTTTTCTTTCAACCATAAATTTTATGATCCAGATGACAAATTAATGATTTCTTTTTAAGATACTTACGTACTAAAATCTAAATGTGGTACAGCTCTCTAGGTGGCCTTGGACTAACTGAGCTCACCTCACCTTTTTCCTCACTTGCCATTTATCGAAATAACTATAGAATATGCTGGGAATGCAACATCCCTCATGAGAAGATCAGATCAGAACAGTCCAGACTATTCCAGTCCTCACAGAACAGGGTGTTCTTTTCTCCATTGCTCTTCTGGGACCCTCAGCTATACAGCACACAGGACATGCACAGACGGCAGCTTTCCTGAGCAGTACACAATGGATCCTAGGCTTCTGTTGTCTCTGCTGCCCACTTAGGTAATAACCCTATTCATGTATCTTGTAATGCATGTGGGTGTTCCCTCACTAGCCCTATTTCTTATGGCATAGTGGGTAACACAAACCGCATATTCATACTTCAATCTCCTTGCCACCCAGATAGTGCAGTCATGGGGTGCAGTCTGGTGATTGCTACACACACAGTGGATTTGCATCACAGCTTAAGAAGTCTGAGTTTAGGGCCAGGCACAGTGGCTCACACCAGTAATACCAGCACCCTGAGGGGCCGAGAAGGGTGGATTGTCTGAGCTCAGGAGATTTGACTCTAGCCTGAGCAAGAGCGGGATCCCGTCTCTGAAAGATAGCCGGCATTGTGACTTGTCACCTGCAGTCCCAGCTACTTGGGAGTCTGAGGCAAGTGGATCACTTGAGCCCAAGAGTTTGAGTTTGATGTGCACTATGATACCGAGACACTACTAGGAACAACAAAATGAGACTGCCTCAAAAAAGAAAAAAAAGAAAGTTTGAGTTTAGGGACATAGAGAAACATTACCTTCACTCCGATATATAACAAACAAATTTGTCCTCTGATCTTTCTGCTTTGGAGCTGGACATGGTCTTTATCTTTATAGTCAAGCATGCTCTAGATTACAAAATGTCACAATTGGGAGGTGCCTGTGGCTCAGTGAGTAAGGGCACTGGCCCCATATATGGAGGGTGCCAGGTTCGAACTCGGCCCCAGCCAAACTGCAGCAACAATAACAACAGCAACAACAACAACAAAATAGCCGGGCAATGTGGTGGGCTCCTGCAGTCCCAGCTACTCAGGACACTGAGGTAAGAGAATAGCCTAAGCCCAAGAGCTGGAGGTTGTTGTGAGTCGTGATGCCACGGCACTCTACCAAGGGTGACAAAGTGAGACTCTGTCTCAAAAAAACAAACAACAACAACAAAAAACAGAAAAAGTCAAAACTTCTTTCTGAAAACTTACAGAGAAGAAAACCACAGAGAACAGGAGAGATGAGAGAATATCTGTTTCTCCCAACAATTTGGACAGTCCCAGATTCTGCTTCTCCTATGGAAAATACATCTGGACTATTCCCCTATTCTTTATTTACATAAAAAATACTCTTCTTGGGGTGTAGACAAAAAGAACAGTAATTGAAGAACTGCCGAGACTCCCGCCACTCCTTCTATAAGCTAACTAGAAACTCACTCGTTTACAATTCCTAATTGTGTGCTTGCTTGAGAACCCGAGGAACTGTGTTTGAACAACTAAATGCAGAACCAAGATTTTTGGACTCTCCCCTGGGGGAAAATGCTGAACGGTTAATCTTCAGTTCCACTGCGGTGGGCCTGACATCAGCCAGACCAGATAACCTACTAAAGATAACTGTTGGAACAAGATAAGCAGACCAGCGTGTAACCAGCTCCTGCATATAGTTTCTGCAAACTCCTTGCCCTTTAAAATCCTTCAGTCAGCATGAGGAATTTGAGTTGTGTCTGTGACCTGACTCATTTCCTCAAGTTACTAGCTATCGAATAAACCTACATTTCCTTCCACCAACGCCTATCTCAATTTCAAGCAGCATGTAATGAAGTCTGAGTTTAGTTACTAAAGAACTGTCCTCAGTCATTCAAACAGACAACCTCTAACACCTCCTTACTAACCATGAGAAGCATCATCAACTATGTCCCCAGAATGAAGTAGGTTCCACCTGGAAGGCTTCAATTATTGCAAACAAAATTTCATTTCCAGGGTCTTTATGCCATCGGGTTTATACTAGTGTGACTGTCAAGTATTCTTTTGCCTCAATTTCAAAAGCATGCTGACTTGTACCTACAAAGGGGTCATAAGAAAATGTCAAGTTAAAGAAATACAGTGTCAACCCTGGAAGTCATTCAGGTCAACCCTTATTCACTAGCCAGACTTCCTACGGATGATAGATGTACTCTGTGCATTTGCTAATGCATGCTGCCATTGCTAGAGTAATGTCTTGGGCTAAAAGCAAAGGTCAGTACGAAAACATATGGAGAAAGCCCCGCTTTCAAAGGTAGATTATGATGGTTTAGGGAATTTGCTTAGCTGGGACACTGTGGCATAGCTGAGGCCAAATGACAGTTTAGTTTCATCCTACTACCTGGAGTCCTGTCGATGTCAGCCGTCATTAAATACTGCAGGAAAAAGATAGAGAGGTCTCTGTCCCAGAACACTGGTTAGATGTCTCAAAGTGATTGACTGGTGTACTCGTGGGAAAAATTACAAGAAGCCAAGATGGTATAGAAACTAAGCATGGCTTTTGTGAAAGTATTCTCCTTGGGTTGCTTGTGTTACTGCACTGCTTCTGAGCAGAGGTGCAGACAGCTTTTGTTCTTAACAGTTGATTCATATGATAGACCTTCAACTTATACATGTAGACAGTGTTTCTCTCCAGGGCAGAGAGTTGATCTGTTGGCCACCCAGGAGAGTAAAGATGATAGCTTCCTACTGGACAAAGGATGTCAGGTTTGTAGCAGTTCTGTTTTAAAATCAAGGTTTCCTATGTTTGGGATTCCTCAGATATGATTCAAATTAATTATGTTTGTAGGATTTTGCAAGAGTAACCAAGGGGATCATGAAGGTCGTACTGTTTGCTGTGCCATTAGTTATACAGACCTGTCTTTCACCCAGAAATTACATGCCTTCTTCCAGAATCCTTGTTAACTTTAGCAAAGTTACCAGAATGCAAGTTTGGTAAAATATCATACCCTTCAAATTATTCCCAAAATTTTTTCAACATCAGATTTTACTATTTGGTGAGGATATTGCCATAAGAAAATCTTAATTGTGTTAACTTTTCCAAAAATTGAATATGCTTGGGAAATGAAATGTTTTATTCTTGAGCTCATAAAACACTGTTATCTAAGTAAACAATTACTTTTTTCACTTCAGAGTCTATGGAGGAGATTGCATGCTTTTTAGTAATTTTTATCTAATACTGTAGATAGGATTAATTTATTTTTAATTTTAGTTCAAAATTTATTAAGCTTCTATATTCCTTTGAGATATCAACATTTGAATAAACAAAAATGTGTCCAACTTGCTCACATAACCACATCTTAGACAACTCATGATATGTATCAACTATTCCCTTTATTAAGACAAGTTCTATTGAACTTCCAGTATTTGTAGAAATGTACAGTTTTCCTAAAAGCTGTTTATTTCATTAGTAAAGGTACATTGTTGGAACCTATTTGTTCAAAATCTAACAAATAGTCAAATACGAGTTATCAGATTTTCAAATTTGCACACTGTTTTCTGACATTTTTTTTTTTAGAGACAGTCTTACTTTATCACCCTCAGTAGAGTGCTGTAGCATCACAGCTCACAGCAACCTCCAGCTCTTTGGCTTAGGCAATTCTCTTGCCTCAGCCTCCTGAGTAGCTGGGACTACATGTGCCCACCACAATGCCCAGCTATTTGTTGCAGTTTGGCCGGGGCTGGGTTTGAACCCCCCGCCCTCGGTATATGGGCCAGCACCTTACTCACTGAGCCACAGGTGCTGCCCATGGCATGATTGTTTGGTTGTTTTTCATGTTAAGAATAATTAGAAGTATTGGAACTGTTATTTGTAATTTCTTTTTGATTTGCTCCCTTCCTCCAGCTTGAGTAATCACAGCAGGGTTCTGTTAAACAGTGTGCTGGGGCATCCCTCACATCACCCTCCTCTGAAAATGCCTTGTTTCTGCCCCCAAAGCCTTATAGATATGTCAGCTTGGTCCTTGGACTACGGCCCAAAGTGCATCTTTTTCTAAAGCGAGGAGTTACTTTCTCAGGGAATACATATAAATGCTCATCGGTATTTTTTTAACTGCTGCCAGTAGGAAATATTTTTAAAGAAACAAATAGTGACACATCAGAAGATTCAGAACAATACACTCATTCTATCCTGACCTGTGACATAAAATTGGAAAATTCTACTGATGTGTAATTTGTACACAATCTCGCTTCATTTGTGCATAATATGAAAAGTGCTCTAGTGTAGTATCTTCTAGCTACAATTTTGAAAGCTATGATGATGTAGAGTGTGACAGCATGATAATTAATATTTTTTATCCCCAATCTTCAGGCCTCAGGCCAATCACTTTGTTGGAATTCTTTCCCATTAAAATTGTTACATGTGAAATAGTGGTAAGATAAGATTGTTCCATGAATGAAATGACATTGCTTATGTCAATGATGGAAGATTAGTAGAATAAAAAAGGAAATAAAGAAATTTAGTATCTATGGGCTAGAGAAATAAATTGTATGTCACTATCCAGTGACATATTTGTATTAGCAGAGGAAGTATTTTGTTGTTCAACCATTTTATAGAGGAAGATTTAGGTGTGGCAAAATTTGACTAAAAAGAGGAAGAAGGAAATCACAGTTAATCCAGATTCTGCTTGCTTTGTGTCATAGGGCAGAAATAATATGCCCCATTCTATTATCCTAATTTTTTCCAGCTGATCTAGATATAAAGGTATAGGATAAGGAAGATACCAGAAAAGACAAAATATGAAGTAGGAGATAAGGTGGTTTGGCATTAGGGGTGAATAAGTGGTAATTTTTAGAAAACTTACAAAGTGGCTCGACGCCTGTGGCTCAATTGGCTAAGGTGCCAGCCACGTACACCTAAGGTGGCAGGTTCGAAGCCCCAGCCTGGGCCCGCCAAACAACAATGATGGCTGCAACCAAAAAATGGCCAGGCGTTGTGGCCGGCGCCTGTGGTCCCAGCTACTTGGGAGGCAGAGACAGGAGACTCACTTGAGCCCAGGGGTTGGAGGTTGCTATGAGCTGTGATGCCATGGAACTCTACCCAGGGGGATACTTGAGGCTCCATCTCAAAAAAAAAAAAAAAAAAAAAAAAAGAAAACTTAAAAATTACCCAGAAGGGTGACATGAGATGACCCTATGAGACTGAACGTAGGGATTTGTAATATGTGCCTATAACAATAGTGAGAGTCCTTGCATTGGGCTCTTCATGCAAACTTCTCTTAACACAACAGTTTAGAATTCTTTATCTCAATATTCCACACTCCATGACCATGATAAATTGTGTCTTGGCTACCCAGTCTCCACTCCCCTTTTGCCCTGTGATTTGGGTGTTTCTCTCACTCTGTGAGCAGTGAATAGCCCCATTCCTTTGGATTTGGAGTATGGAGTACGTCATGTGATTTTGTATGGGCAATGTGATGCTCTGGGCTGAAGGGCATGGCACAAAGCTAAGTCAATGGGCACATATGACGTTCTTCTGTTTTGCCCATTATTTCTTGAGTATCTGCCATGAGAAGGAGTTGACTCAGCTAGTCTGATGTCCTGGCCCAGAGAGAATAAGAAATACATGGAATAGACTTGACAAGACTTGTGTCTTGGAATTGGCAACATTAATCTTTACTCTGTTAAACTTTACCTACACCTTGATATGCGGCAACAGTTAAATAAATATTCCCTTCATTTTTCACTCCCATATGTGGCTTATAAACTGCAAAGAAGCACTCTTCCCAATATGATCTGGATAGACATAACTTTCCCTTCATGTTTACTTACACTCTCTAAATCTTTATCTTTTTCACATAAATAGAAAGTGAGCTGTTTTTGGCTATTTACCACATTGGATACAATACCTGATTTGACCAACTCTACTTAGCCTTCTTTCCTTTCTTCAGGTTCTTGGTTTTGACCCAACTTTAGCTTGAATCTGCAAATAACTTCTCTTTCATGGCTTCTCCTGAATATAAGCTGACCACAAAGAAAGACATTACTGAATCAACTGAACATGCCACCCACTCCACCGTGATCCGTTCTTTCTAGCCCGTTTATTCCTCCTTATGAAAGAAAAACTCTTTTCTGCCTGACCATTGAAACACAGTCAAAATATTCTCTTTTTCTCAATATCTCCTTTGGCTCTATTGTAATAGTCTCTTATCTGTATTATAATAACCTTTTCGAATAACATCGCTTTTTAATTAAGTCCAGATTTGTTTTCTGGTACTGTACTGTGACTCAGATGCCATGCCAACTGAGTCAACTCAGACCCTGGTGTCTCCATCCAAGGATTAACACCAGTTCCTTTGAGCTTTTGTGTTCTTCCCTAGCAGAGAAAATCCAGATCCAGGGGTGGTGAGTCACAATTCACAACCTAGTGTCCTGAATATTTATCTCTTCTAGCAAGGTGAGGAGTTATTCTGGTTCTTGCAACCAGAGACTTTTCTTTGGACCTTCTGTGAAACCTCTTTAGTTCTCCTTCAGCTCCTTGAATTCATGAGTTATGTGCAGTAATCACAATGGTTCCTTACACCCAGGGATTGGACAGAGGTATTTGCTAACCTTCTCCACCTGTGGATTATGTGAGGAAATTAATTGAATAGGACTCTATTATGGCTTCTCTCAGGGCTTATCTCTGAATTAACTATCTAAGCTGATGTGCAACTCCTGTGCCTTTTTGTCTTCATGGGTGAATACAACTTCACTACTGTGTCACATACTCAGTTCGATATCTGCAAAAGTGGTCAAGTTTGGTTTTTTTTTTTTTTTTGAGATGGAGCCTCAAGCTATCCCCCTGGGTAGAGTGCCATGGCATCACAGCTCATAGCAACCTCCAACTCCTGGGCTCAAGTGAGTCTCCTGCCTCTGCCTCCCAAGTAGCTGGGACCACAGGTGGCTGCCACAACGCCCGGCCATTTTTTGGTTGCAGCCATCATTGTTGTTTGGCGGGCCCGGGCTGGGGATTCGAACCCGCCACCTTAGGTGTACGTGGCTGGTACCTTAGCTGATTGAGCCACAGGTGCCGAGCCGACTTCACTTTTTTTTGAGATTCATAAAAAAATTCACAAATGATCCTGCTCTAAGCTTGCAGTTTAAATAATTAAACATCAGGAAATGTGATAATTCTCCCATAGTACTAGCTGTTAATAAGTACAGGAACC
>CAUYQV010015232.1:0-64211 GCA_963574575.1 Galagoides demidoff | reverse complement strand
GTGCAGGTCCAGTTTCAGTCTTTTACATGTGGATATCCAGACATTTGGAACTGAATAGAAAACTAGGAAGTGAAACAAACATCTTACAGCCTCCTAATCTTTGATAAACCAAACAAGAACATACACTGGGGGAAAGAATTCCTATTCAATAAATGGTTCTGGGAGAACTGGACATCCAACCCGAGTTTCTGAAAGTGAAATCTAGAGTAAATAAGTAACCCTTTCTAATTCATATTTTTCATTGTCTTTTCCCTTGCTGTGCCCATTGCTGGAAGCGTTGACTCCAAGTAGACTCCACTGACAAGGCTCCTGTGCTGAACCGCTCTCAAGATAGCAGATTTAGTGTCTTCTCTTCTTTCTCATCTATGATGCTTTAGGACGACAGCCACAGAGTAGTAGTGGTAGGACTGGCAACACTGCACATAGAGTACCAGACACTGCTCTAAGCACTCCGAACATATTGACTATTTTAATCTTGGTAGCAACCTAGGAGACAGGTTATTGATTATTCCTCTATTGCAGATGAGGGAACTGAGGCACAGAGTAGTTAAGCCACTCACCCAAGGTCACCCAGGTAGTAGTGGTCAAAGCCAGGGTTTGAATTCAAGGTGTGACCTTGGTCTAGTCTGTGCTCCTGAGCACCACATGATGCCTCCATGCTGCCTACGCAATAAAATGAAGCCTATGCGGGAATCATTGCGCATTTGGAATTCAGGCATTCTACTCTGTAAGCAGAAATTAGATACTGTGCAAACTGCAAAAGAATTCTTTTTGGTAATAATAGCAAGTGTGGCAGTGTTATGACAAGTGTGGACGAAGAACTGCAAGTGCCGAGATGCATTCCTAGTCTGGGCCTCTGGTAATCATAAAGAACACAGCGGTCCCTGGATTATGACTTCAGGAACAAATAACCGTCCCCATGTGAGGGAGTCCTTTAGCGCCCTGCTTTATGCAGGCGCTCCCCCTTCTGGTGAGTCAGAGAAGTGTACATGTGAAGGCTTCAAGGTGTTACTTTATTTCAGTTTGGAAACATGGTCCTTATTCTTAAAGATGATTAGACATCAAAACATTGTACCTGTTTCTGAAAGCAACATATCATCTATGTGGGAAATTTTAGAATATTGTCTCCCAATGAAAATATTTGTTGGAAATACATGAAATTCTCATTACTTTCTTGCCATTTTGGAGACAAGTGTGCTAGAGGTAACCACGAAGTTCCAACATTCCTGCAGGGGGACTGGAGGACAGAAGGTCCTAGAGATCATGGGTGGGAACTCTAGGATGGAGGAGACACATCCCCTGTTTGGATGGGTAGGAAATGGAAATAGAAAGATCTTGTGTGACCCAAATTTGCAGGGCCTCAAGTGCTTGGCACTTATGATGATGATAAACATCCATTGAGACTCAATGCATGCCTAAACATCGTGCTAAGAGGTTTACCTGGATTATCCCACTCAGTCCTTCCAAACTCTTTGAGGTGGACGCTACTATTACTCCCAGCATGGGAAGAGGAAAGGGCAAGCTGGAGTGATTAAAGAACTCGGGCTGGCTTGGTACCTGTAGCTCAGGTGGCTAAGGCACCAGCTACATACACCAGAGCTGGCAGGTTTGAATCCAGCCCGGGCCTGCCAAACAACAGTGAAAACTACAACCAAAAAATAGCCGGGCATTGTGGCAGGTGCCTGTAGTCCCAGCTACTTGGGAGGCAGCGGCAGGAGAATTGCTTGAGGCCAGGAATTGGAGGTTGCTATGAGCTGTGACACCACGGCACTCTACCCAGGGTGACAGGTTGAGGCTCTGTCTTAAAAAAAAAAAAGAACTTGGGCTGTCAGTGAACAGCAGGGTCAGGGCTTGAGCTCTGGGTTACCCAACGTGATCATGGTTAGCTCACATGATCTTACTCCTGTGCCAAGCTTTCCCGGTTGAAAGGGAATCAGGTAGTTGGCTGGACATTTCATAGTGATCATCATGTCAGCTGTGCCTGAGGATGGAGACGTTGGTGGGGGGAGAGCAGTTAGTAATTTCTGCCCTCCAGACAAGAAAAGCCAAGGACCTGAAAAAGAATAGGAGTGAGGGAAATTGAAAGGAGAGAGTCCCAAGAGACATTGCAGCAAGACCTGGTGGTCTCTTGGATTTCCTGAGGAACTGAGTGAATCGAAGATTTCAGATTGTTTTAACACTCAAAAAGCTGTCAGTTGGACTCTGTGCCAGCACCTAGGTTGGTTGATATCCCTGAAAGTGGTCATCATGAGCTCAAGGGAATATAGGGAGCTATTAGTCAGCCACAGATTTTTAATCTCGGGGGTAAGCTCTGGGGATTCATCAAAGCTGCCATCCTATGGCACGTGGTAATGCATGTTTGTAACGTCCAGAAAGCCCCTGCAGGGAGGTGGAAATTGTATGTCTGACGAATGAAACTGGGGATCATGTGACATTGCAAGGACAGCTTCCAGGGTTATTTTCTTGTCTATATTTGCTTATTCTCCCCACGTAGTCCTGGGTGTCACTCTGAATCAGTGCAACAGAGAGAGATTTGGGGGCTGGAGGGAAGGAGGGGAAAGCAGACGGAGAGGCACTTTCTCCAGTCCCATGAGACACCTGCTACAGAGGCCCCCACCAGCCCTTAGCTCAGACATCAAGAAAGCAGTGTCCTTCCTCCGTGGGGAATTGGACCTTTGTTTGGATTACTCTGCAGACCTGCCAGTGCCGTGAGGAGTCACAGGTGGAGGAGACCGTGTGAGGCTGCACCGAGGCGTGGCCATCTTGTCCAGTTCTGTCTCGCAACTCTCCCACCAGCAAAGGGAGAGAACACAGCCATTGAGCTGATGTTCTGGAGACTTCCCGCGAGGATTCCAGTTGGTCTTTGTTGGGGTTTGAGGGGTCCAATAATAACCTTCTGGTTTATGAACTAGTTGAGAAAGAAAACTAAATAGATGCTCAAACAGTAGCAGAAACATTATTGGCAGAAATAACGATGAATTACAGTGAGATAAACACGTTCATCTGGGGAAGGGTGCTTTCCTAACCATCTCCTAGCCTTTTCCTTGATTGAAATCATTCTGCTCCTATTCTCTCTGAGGAAGGGACAAAAGCTGCCCTTCTTGGGAGAAAATTAATCAGAGAGAAAGAAGCACTTCTCTTTCTGGGAAGATGAAACACATTGGTTAAAGGTGGAACCAAGATGGCCTGATAGACAGGCATGAATAAAAGACCTCTGAGAGATGAGGGAAAAGGGAATGGGGAAGGGGGAGAGGGAGAGGGAGGGACACTCTTTGGAGTTTTATGGTGCTCAAAAATAGCAGACCAAGATTTTAATAAGAGTTCCCGTGAACTAAATTAGATGCCTTTAAATGTTCAAGAGATGGATGAGTAATTCATGCCTGGATTGAATTTTCTTCCTTAAATATGCTGTGTCTTTGACATGCTAGAGGATAGGGTAGGGAAAAGTCACAGTTTTGCGACATAAAAGCATATTATAGTTATTGATTATCTATAGATCAGCCAAGATAAGCTAGATTTTGCTGAGAAAACAACCCCCAAAGCATAGTGGCTTAAAACAAGAAAGGTTCCTTTTTGTTCTACTCTGTGTCCACTAGAGGTCAGCTGGGGGGAGAGGGGGTCTGCTCATTATTGTCATTCAGGGAGGTAAAAAGCTTGAATTTTTCAGTTGTTGAACCAAAAGGAAAAGAGAGCTCTGGGAGGTCCTGCCTCAGCTTGGACGTGATGTGTGTCACTTCCCCTTATACCTCTCTGGTCCAGACCAGTTCCACAGTCCTGCCCAGTTCTATTGGGTGCTCAGAAGATGGAGTTAGCTGAGACAGCTGGAAAGCCACTCCTGATGACCTTCACAATCTTATTGACTGAGCTGTTTCCCTTTTTTAACTAGACTATGTCTTTTTTAGAGAAGTTTAGGTTCACAGCAAAATTGAGGAGAAAGTACTGAGAATTCCTTTATACTCCCTATCCCCACACATGTATCAGCCTCCCACATTAGACATATTCCTTGCCAGATTGCTACATTTATTACAACTGATGAACCTTCGTTAATACATTATAATCATCCGTATTTCATAGTTTACATTAGAGTTTAATCATGGCATAAACTCAATGGGTTTGGACAAACATATAGTATGATACCACTCCAGTGTCAATATCGTGACAGTATTGTATAGAGTAAGTTTCATTGTCATAAAAGTCATGACTCCCTCTCCTACACTCTTGGAAACTACTGATGTTTTTACTGTATCCATAGTTTTGCCTTTTCCAGAATGTCATAGTTGTGATCATATGGTAATAGCCTTTTTAGATCGGCTTCTTTCACTTAGTAATATACATTTAAGGTTTTTCTGTGTCTTCGTACTGCTTGATAGCTCATGTATTTTTAGCACTGAATAATGTTCCATTATCTGGATTTGATACAGTTCGTTTTTCCACTTATCTACTGAAGGACATCTTGGTTGGTTCCAAGTTTGAGCGATTATGAATAAAGCTGCTACAAACATCTGTGCACAGGTTTTTATGTGGACATAAGTTTTCAAATCCTTTCTGTAATCATCAAGGAGTATGATTGCTGCATCATATGGTAATAATATGTTTAGTGTTGTAAGAAATCACCGAACTGTTTTCCAAGCAACTATACTATTTTGCATACCTACCAGCAATGAATAAGAATTCCCATTGCTCCATATCCTCACCAATGTTTGGTATTGTCAGTGATTCGGATTTTGGCTATTTGAGTTTTATTCAGAAAGATTTTTAGACAGCCATCTTTGGGCCTCTTAATATCATGTGAACTAGAGGATGGGGAGATAGATCATTTACTTTATTGAATAGATATCTGCTAAAATCCACTGAGGCAGAATGATTCTTCTAGATAAAGCATAATTATTTTTATTTTTATTTTTATTTTTTTTTTGCCTCTGGGCTATGCAGTCCCTAGTATAGCTACTAAGCTCTCTTTTTGCAGAGCAAAAGCAAATGTAGACAATTTATAAATGAGTGGGCCGTGATTGTGTAAAGCTTTGTTGACGAAACAAGTGGCAGGCAAGATTGACTATGGGTCCTAGTTTGTTGATTTCTGTTCCAAACATGTGGCAGAGCAGGTTGGGACTCAATTTCCACTTCACTCGCTTGCCTATGTAGATTATTTCAAAGACATTTTGGAGCCATATTTTTTTCAAAACTATGTATGAAAAAGAATCTCTAAAATTACAATTTTTTAGACTTCATTTGAGTTTGGTGTGCAGGGATGAGGTCCTATTCCTGGGACTGATGTAGTAAAAGGTTATTCTTCCCTCCGAGGCCCCCTGGTGGCTGGGGGAAGCTATTGCAGCAATCCCTGGGTATTTGACAATTCTGTTATTTTTGGCTCTCTTGGTTTCTGTTTTTCACAATTTAAATCATAACCATCTGGGTTAAGAGGAAATTTCTGTTCAATTAGTTGCATGCTCAGAGGGGGTCAAAGATCAAAAATAAAATTGATTTCACTATGAGGAACTCTGATGGACTTGTCTGGAGGTATTCCCTAGAATTTCAACTCAGCTTTTTCTTTTTAAATCTCAAAATATTAACAGGTACACATATTTTCATTATGTGAATACCTTTTATAATGCTTAAGTTGATGCTGTTAGTAAGCCCATCACCAGAATAGTGTTAATGCAGCAGATTGGTAAGTTTTACCCCTCACCTCTCCCACTTTCCCTTTTCCTTGGTTGCCAATGTCCTTTACACCTCTTTGTGCCCATAACTTAGTTCTCGATCATTAGAGAATACATGTGGTGTGTGTTTGTTGATTCCTGAAATACTTCACTTAGGATAATGGTCTCTAATTCCATCCAAGTTGCTGCAAAAGACATTATTTTGTTCCTTTTTTATGGGTGAGTAGTACTCCATGGTACACATGTGCCAATAGCACATTTTGTTGATCCACTCATCAATTGATGGACACTTAGGCTGATTCCACATCTTTTCAATTGTGAATAATGCTACAATAAACATTTGCATTCAGGGTTCTTTTTGATAAAATAACTGCATTTTCACTACTAAATACCTAGTAGGGAGACTGCTACATCAAATGGTAAGATTCTTTGAAGAATCTTTGTACTGTTTTCCATAGAGGTTGTACTAAATTTCAGTCCCACCAACAATGAATAACTGTTCCCTTCTCTCTGCATCCATGCCAGCATCTATCATTTTTATTTTTTAGTTTTTAATAATGGCCGTTATGACAAAGGTAGGATGTTTTTCCATTATGATTTTAATTTGCATTTCCTTGATGACTAGTGATATTGATAATTTTTTTCATATTTCTGGGCTATTTTTTCTCTTCTTTCAAGAAACTTTTGTTTATGTCTTTTGCACTTTTTAATGGGGTTGTTTGCTTTGCTGTTTCAGATTTGCTTGAGTTCTGTGTGTGTTCTGGATATTAGCCCTTTGTTAGATGTATAATTTGAAAATATTTTCTCCCATTCTGTAGCTGTCTCTTTGCTCTACTGATTCTGTCCTTTGCAGCATGGAAGCCTTTTAATTTAATCAAGTGCCATTTATTTATTTTGGTTATTGCTGTATTTTCCTTTTGTAATTATAAATTCTTTGCCTAGGCCAATCTCTAGAAGAGTTTTTCTTCTGTTTTATTCTAGAACTTTTATGGTTCATACTTCACACTTAAGTCTTTTATCCATCTTGAATTAATTTTTGTATGTGGTGAAAGACAGTGGCCCAGTCTTATTCTTCTGCATGTGTCAATCCAATTTTCCCAGCACCAGTTACTGGTAGGGCTTCCTTTCCTGGTGTATGCTGTTGTCTGCTTTGTTTAAGATCAGTTGGTTGTAGGTAGATGACCTTGTTGCTGTGATCTCTCTTCTGTTCCAAGGGCTTGTCTTTACTTTCATAGTAGTGCCCTAGTGTTTTGGTCACTATCTATAGCCTTGTAGTACAATTTGAACTCAAGTAATGTGATGCCTCCAGATTTGTTCTTTTTGCTTAAGATTTGCTTTCGCTATTTGGGTTCTTTCTTTTTCTTTGTTGTTCTTGTTCCTAATGACGTGTAGAATTATTTTTTCTAGATCTGTGAAATACGACCTTGGTAATTGGTGGGGATTGTGTTGAGTCTGTAAATCACTTTGGGTGGTACAGACGTTTTAGCAATGTGGATTTGACCATCCCATGAGCATATTTTTCCATTTGTTCACATCATCTGTAATTTCTTTCCTCAGTGTTTTGTAGTTCTCCTTGTAGAGATCTTTAACCTCCTTGGTTTAGTGTATTCCTAGGTACTTTATTTCATTTGTTGTGGCTATTATGAATGACTTGTAGCTGTTGTAAGTGGTATTGAGTCCTTGATTTGACTCTCAGATTGACTGCCTCTAGAATAAAGAAATGCTACTGATTTATGTACACTGATTTTATAATCCCGTAGATTTTGGATGCTTGTATGATGGTTCTCATTCAGTTAAGAAAGTCTTTTGATTTCCATATTAATTTCATCATTGACCCAAGTATCATTCAGCATCCAATTGTTTAGAGTTGAGAGTTCCTCCTGGAGCCGATTTCTAGTTTTACTCTAGTAAGTGT
The DNA here is from genome assembly GCA_963574575.1 of Galagoides demidoff. Taxonomy (NCBI): domain Eukaryota; kingdom Metazoa; phylum Chordata; class Mammalia; order Primates; family Galagidae; genus Galagoides; species Galagoides demidoff. The sequence goes on along the minus strand of CAUYQV010015232.1, from coordinate 56,639 downwards.
TCTGTCTAAGAAGACTGAAAATGGGAACTTAATCCCTTTTGGATAGAAGGGTCTCTGCTGAGAGGTCTGCTGAGTCTGATTAAGTAAGTAACTTGTTGGTTTTATCTCCTTCACTTATAGTATTTTCTCCTTCACTTCGACTTTGGTCAAAGTGACGACTGTATGTCTTTGGTGATATCCTGTTTGCTATAAATCTTCCAGGTATTCAATGACCTTCCTGTTTCTGGATATCTAAGCCTCTTGCATTATCAGGGAGATTTCCCTCTATACTCTCAAATAGGTTTTCCTATTGCCTTTTCTCCTTCTCCCTTAGGGAGACCTGGAATTCTTACATCAGTTGGCCTTGCACAATCCATATTTCTCCCAGTGATTGTTCATTCTTCATTGTTCCTTTTGTAATATTTTTTACTGACTGAGTTATTTTGAAACCTTTTTGTTTCTTTGTGATAGGTTTCTACCATCTCCTCAATTCCATTCATCTTACTTACTGTCTATAATCTGAATTCCACATCTGTCATCGCAACAATTTCCTTTTGGTTTGAGCTCATTAGTGGAGAGCTACGTGTATTCTGATACTTTTGTGGTGGTGAGATAGTCTGTTCTTTCATGTTGCTGGATTTTTTATGGTGGTGCCTTCTCACATTCTCATCTAGGGCCACATTTCTCAGCCCAAAACAGACAGCAGATGTGGGGCACCTGTTCTCTCCTGAGACCTCTGTTGCTCAGTGAGGATACAGATGGGTCCCTGTGTGGTGTGCTTGCCTCCTACTCCCGAAGCTTGACCAGGCAGGAGTTGGGCAGATGTACTGTAAGGCTTCAACACGGCTGCTCTGCTGTACCTCCCCTAGTCTCCTGTGGTTGTCACTGGGCCACTGTGGCAGGCCCGGCCCCTGAGGACAACTCATAGGCAGAGCAGGACATACTGCATATGTACCCAGGGAGCCTGTAAAGGACAGTGCTGGTCTGTGGTGTGCAGCATGCCCAGGCCCAAAGGCCACCACTGCTTTGAGTTTGTACTGCTTGGTGCCTTTAGGGCAGTAGTGGCAGCAGTCTCGTGAGTCTTCAGCAGTGGTCAGTGGGTGCCAAGGGCTATGGGAACATGCTCTGCCTGGGTTCCATGGAAAGTGTGGTTGAGCAGCATCACCCAAGCTGCAGCAGTGGGTGCCTGGCCCTTGGTTTTCTGCTGTGCCCAGAGAGGGCCTCCAGTGGTGGCAGAATGCAGGTCACCTGCCCATGGGGTGCATGTGAGTGCCAGGGTTCCCCACTCCCTCCCTGCCTGGCATAGGGAAGGAGGAAGCTTCAGTCACAGATCTGATGCCTGAGGACAAGTAGCATTCTGAGACTGGGCTGTTACACTGGTCCCCTCCCCAGTGCCCGGGGCTCACAAGCCCACCATCTCTTCTCTCCAGGGCAATGCCACTGCACAGCCTCTAGTCCGGTCTTTGTCTCTGTCACAGTCCTGCTCAGTGGGGGGGACCTCGCTGCCTTCTGGGGTGTAGTACCCTCTGGGGAAACGTGGATTCTGGGCTTTTCTTCCATTCCCTTTCCCAGGCTTGGGCACCTTCCCTAATAACCTCCAGTGCCGCTGAGCAACTCGTCATCCCACTTCCGTCTTCTTCACTTTACTCCTGCCTCTCTCCGTGGGTCCCCAGAGCTCCCACTCAGATAGATGGTTGACTCAAAATTGGGTTTCTGCTCCCCATTTCCCACCCTCTCCATGTGAGTGGCTTTGTGCAGGCTGCTTCTAGCCTGCCACTGTGGCCTCCCTCCTTCAGCCTGTCTCCCCTGCCTTCTATCGCCAGTTCATCAGGTTTGCGTTACTGTCACTCATGGGTCATCCGCTTTTCAATATTTGAAAAGCTCATTTGGCGGTAAAGTAGTTTTGATGAAGTATATTCCTTGCCCTTAAGAAGCAGAAAAAAATAATCCAGTTAGCCACCACCGCGATGGTCCAGTGTGGCGAGGGGTGGCAGGAAGTGATAATGATGTGGTATCGGTGTTTTTACACAGAGTAATTGTCTCTGTTTCTCAAGATTCACATTCTTTGTAAATCATGTGCCGTGGCTTCCCAGTGGGGAGTTTCAGTTTAAATATGTCTGGCTTTCTAGAAATAAATGCCCCGACAGGAGGAGCCTCCTCTACCTGTGCTTCTGAAGAATAGCTCACAAGGGCCCTCTTAGGAGATGATTTTGTCAGTTTGGAGAAGAGTGTTTATTGTGTAAAAGGCAGATGGGAAATGTCCAATTATTTTACAACCCCGATCGTTCTCAAGATGTACTTTTCTGTTGTCTCTATTGCCTCTCCCTGAGTCCCACTCCTTCCCAAGTCCCTTCCAAATCCCTAAAATCTCTCCTCCTAAGAGGGTATCACATCTGTTTGCATTTTCTGTTTACTGTCTGGTATAATCCCCTTTTGAGAAATGGGAAGATGAAACCATTTGGCATTAAATGTTTTTCCAGCAAAAACTAAATCCTTGCCGTATGTGTCCTAGAGTCAGGGACATTTCTAGAGATAGATGGGCCAGGGACAAGTGGTCGGCACATCCCAGCCATTAACATTTTTTATACAGGTGAAATCTTGTTCAAGTGTTGTGAAGGGGGAAAGAGCAATGTTACCAAAGTGCAACGTGGCTTTGAAGAAGGTGGGAGGGGTTATCCTGAAGGTGGGCACCAGCCAGTACTTATTATATTAGCCGATTACCATCTGACATAATATTTTAACTTATGCACAGGGTCAAAGACTCTTGGAACTTTGAATGAGACTATCACAATGCATTTATTCATCTATGCTTCTTTCCATCCATCCATTCATCTATTTATCCATCCTTCCATCCATTCACCGATAATTAATCCAGACACCCAGGATTTTCATCTATCCAGTCATACAACAAACATTTATCAAAGGGCGGCTTTGCATGGGCCGTGTGGAGTGGCCTCGCCCAGATTTTCCACTGCTCTATCACCAAGCTGGGGTCCCTGTCATCATCCATGCTCCCTCCTGGCCTCATGCTTTGAAAGATTTTATTTACATGATAGTCATGAAGCAACAATTAATTTTCTTCCAATTTTTATTAGTAAAAGATAGATACGACTGCCCTTCTAAGCCTTTGACTATCAAGACTTCACTCAGCCAACAGCAAAGACATTCGGCATCCACTTGCTACACGTGAGGGACCTTTGGAGTCTAAGGCAAGGGTTATACAATGAAAGCCTTGGTCTACACACTGACACAGATGTATGTACGTCAGGCCAAATAATAGTTTAAAAAAATGGAATCAGCTGGCAAGTAGGCCCAGCTTTACTTGCAACTAGGGGATCTGATCATATTGTGCTTTGACTTCTGTGTGGCAAACTCAGCAGCAGTGCCTCTTTTTTTCTGATGGCTTAAATCCACGTAAATTTATTCTCTAACAGTTCTGAAGGGTGCCAGAAGTCTGAAATCAAAGTATCATCAGGCCACACTTTCTCTTAAGGCTCTAGCAGACCACCTGTCCTTGCCCCTTCCCACTAGTGGTAAGCTGTGCCTCTTTAATTAAAGTCATTTGCTTTCGGAATTGCCATCCTCTCTGCTCAGCCAATTCACCTTTTGCCTTCATTGGTATTGTGCTCACAGCCACCATCTTTTACAGATAAGGAAACACAGTTCTGAGAAATCAACGTATCCAAGGCTGCACAATTCGGGAGCAGTAGAACTTGACCTGGGGTCTGACTTTTCATGCATGGTGTTCCAATATCTCTCCTGTAAGCCTTGTCTCTCTGTGGCCCCAGGGCATCTTCCCCACAGCATGGCAGTTACCCAAATTTGCACTGTTTTATCTGATGTTCTGCATAGCGATGGTCCCTAATGATCCCAAAGAGGTTTGAAAGAGGTAATGTCTCTCTCTAAGTAAAAAAATTGGGATGACAGACTGGGGATGTTCCCTTCCTTTCTATTCAAGATGTAGAAAGACATGAGATGTGATTTCTCCTAACACCCAAATAAAACCAACCAGCTGGAAAGACTACAAAATCATATTTTGTGAGCCCATCTAAGAACTGAGAATACAACAAAACCTAAACTTACTAAAATCTAGAATACTCTTCTCTGGATAAGGGAGACCCACAGTTCTTTGAGCTTCTGCTGGAGTGATGGGAGGAGGAGGAACATGCCAGAGGTGGGGGCGAGGGGCAGCTAGCCAGACCTTCCACCAGCAGGAAGTACAGTCCCTCTGATGCACTCCAGACCCTTAGCCAGGATAGTGTAACCTTTGCTGACACAGCAGGGGACAGGACAACAAGGAGGTAAAAGACCTTCTGATGTCCAGAGAGCCAGGGATGAGACTGAAGAGCCCAGGGTCTCCCTGCAGCCCCAAAGTCTGCAGCCACACTCTAAAGCCCAGATGACTCTCCAGCGTCTCACAGGTGCTAAGGTAAGATCTGAGGGCATTCCCAAACATTGGAAACCAGTGGTGAGGAAAATAGAAAGTTGCAGCAAAGCTAACCTAAGTGAAGTTGCAGCAAAACATAATCTAACCCAAATTGAGGGTTCTACTTTTCAGAACTAGAAGACCAGTATAATGAGTTTGATTCTGGAGCTTATAGGCACAAATGGGTCAGAGGGAACCAAACTCACCCTGTTTCCTGACACTTGTGTTCTGAACAGTCCAGGCGATTGCTGGCAAGAGTCACATCTCATTCCATAATTAATGTCCACTAATGGTTTGCATTTGCTTTGGGGATGCTTTATGCTTTTGGACTCCATATAATGATCTGCTAAAGGAAGACCATTAAGAGAGAGGTGGTTCCTCTTTGGCTAAAAGTATATAAAACTTGAGAAGGGAGATATATAGCTCAATACATAATTACTTGACCTCACCTAATTTATTAGAAAAGTCTCTCTTTGGAGAATTGTTAGGTCTTTAAAAAGAATGCAACTCATCACTGGTCTTTACCTCTAAATGTCTCATTAGAGACACATAATCTGAGCAGAACATTTCCTGGTGTAAGATTTAAAGGATAGAAAATCATTATTTTCCATTATCAGGGTTTTTGCCAGAAACAAATGCCCAGTGGAAGATTTAAGGGGAAAAAAAATTCTATTTAATTGGTCTTAGTGACTTCCTGAAAAATGGGCCATTAAGCGGTTTCTTCCTCCATGAGGTGGGAGCCTCAGGAGTTTCTAGTGCTATCAGGGTCCCTGCCTTTTCTCTTTTGGTTTTGATCTTTTTGCCTTCTCTGAGTATTTGCAGTTAGCTTTTCCCTGTGTGTAAGTCTTTTAAATGCTTAGCCAGTGGAGGTCTGCAGTCAAACCCAAGGCGACCGATGCCAGCTTGAGGGTTTTTATTTTGAAGATGGACTGTTGCTTTGTTACGGGTATCTCAGCATCCTTCCTGCCTCTTCCCTCTGCACAGCGTTTCTGACATTAGTCACATGTGGGGCTAGGTAAGGAGCAATGCCATTCTGACGGTGAGAACAGAACAGACTGTGTGCCAGGCACCAGTCTAACTGTTTACATTTGCTACCTGCTTAATCGTTGCACCAAATCTTGGAGGTAGATACTAGAATTTTTGCCTTCATTTTGCAGAATCAAACAGACATGGAATCTATGGTTTCCTCCTGTGTTCTGGTCCCAGCTCAAGGTTCAGCAAACCTTTCCATAATATTTTACGCTTTGCAGAAGATACAGTTGGAGTTGCAACTACTTAATTTTGCCACTGTAGCATGGCAGTATCCATAGACAATCTGCGGACAAATGGGCGTGACTGTGTCCCATTAAAATTTTATTTGTGGACGCTGAAATTTGAATGTCATATAATTTTCGTAGGTCATGAAATATTATTTTTCTTTCGATTGCTTTATAGCATGTAAAAATGTAAACCACTCTTAGCTTGAGGGCTGTACAAAACAGGTGGCCCGAGGCTTTAGTTTTAGATTTAAATTAGGATATCTCTGCCCTCTAATAGGGTCTAAGTATCAGCCACTCAGAATGAATTGCTTTATGATTGCTACAATGCAACTTTTAGAATTTGAAAAAGGTTTTTTTTTTCTTTAGTGGTAGAAATCATGTCATTTAGGGCCAGGCATGGTGGCTCACGCCTATAATCCTAGCAATCTGGGAGGCCGAAGGGGGTGAATTCCTTGAACTCAGGACCAGCCTGAGCAAGAGTGAGATCCTGTTTCTACTTTAAAAAAAAAATGGAGAAAGTAGCTGGGTGTTGTGGCTGGCACCTGTAGTCCCAGCTACTTGGGAAGCTGAGGAAAGAGGATCCTTTGAGCCCAAGAGTTTGAGGTTGCTGTGAGCTGTGATCCCATGACAGTCTACCCAGGAAGACAGAGTGATTTTGTCTCAAAAAAAAAAAAGATATCATGTCATTTTAAAATCCTATGCCACAGCATCCAAGAGAGCAGACAGATAGCTCTTGACCAGGAAACGTTGGTAAAGATGTTGGTACAAGCCCTGCCAAGCGCTTTGGAGCCAGGTCAGCTTGCCTTTGCACTTCCTGGCCGTGTAAGCTTGTGCAAGGTATTTTTCTCTTTGAGTGTCAGAATCCTCATCTATAAAATGAAGATAAGAATTTCTCCTTTATGAATAGTAAGTGATAAATATGTATATTGCTTGGCAGTATAAAACCTTATCTGCTGCTTGGGTTTAGTAAAAGATAGCTCTGCGTGTGTATCTGTTAGATTCCTGCCCCGTACTGTTAGCTCCAGGTCCTTTCAGACTGCGTAATATTTCACCCGGTGAGTTCTTTATTATAAACACGAAAAATATTTCTTTTTTAATCATTAAAAATATATGCCACATAAAAGAGAATATAACAAGAGTATATACCATGTATGTATCATTTAAAGGATAATTGAAAAAACAGCCAGGACCTTCTAACTTGACTTAGGAATGAGAACATCCCCACCGGTTCTTACGTCTCTTCTGCCCTCCTCCTAGACCACCTTCACCTGCCTTAGGTATACTCTTTGGAATTTTCAGTTAGTTATTATCTTGTTTTGCTTTTATAAAACATACTTCATACATGTGTATCAGTAAACAATGTATTGCTTTACTTTTGTCTGTTTTCACTTTTATATAAAAGGTCTCATACTCTATTCTTGTGTCTTATTTTTTATCTATCAACTGTTATTTCTGAGGTTCTTCCACACTGAAGGATATAGCCGTGGGGCTTCATTTTAACTTCTGTATAATTAATATTCTGACATCTGAACATGCCACATTTTCTGTATCCTTTGTTCTGTTGATGGACATCTGGGTTGTTTCCAGGTTTTTTGGTTTTTGTTTTTTTTTGAGACAGAATCTCACTATGCCACCCTTGGTAGAGGGCTGTGGGATCACCGCTCACAGCAACCTCAACCTTCTGGGCTTAAGTGATTCTCTTGCCTCAGCCTCCCAAATAGCTCGGACTATAGGCACCCTCCACAATGCCTGGCTATTTTTTGGTTGTAGTTGTCATTGTTGTTTGGCAGCCCCGGGATGGATTTAAACCCACCAGCTCTGGTGTGTGTGGCTGGCACCCTAGCTGCTTGAGCTACAGGTGTCAAGCCTGTTTCCAGATTTTTGCTATTACAAACAAAGTTACTTTGGCTTCTTGAATAATTGCCCTAGGACCAGCAGTCACGACCCACAGGAACTGTATTAAAGGGCCACGGCTTTAGGAAGGTTGAGAACCACTGCCCTAGACTAAATATAAATGTAAGTGTGGAATTTGCTGGGCCACAGAGTTTGTACAACTTTAGCTTTTCTTGGAAATTTTGGTTGCTCTAGCTTATATTGACACCAACTGGCAAGGGTTCCCAGTGCTTTATATACTTTTTTCTTAAACTCTTAAAAGGTGAAGTATAATGTAGAGTCAGAAAAGGATCTAAAGCCCAAATGTAAAGTTCAATGAATTATTACAAAGCAAACATGCCTGTAACCACTGTCGGGGTCAAACAGAATGAGCAATGCCTCAAAGCCCTTGCTATGCCCTTCCCTCTTCCCCAAAGGCAATCATGTCTCTATTTTTTAACACCTTAGTTTTGTTTGCTCCTTATAGAAAGCCACAGAAATGGAATCATATAGTGTGCATTCATTATGTCTGATGTTTCAGTAGAATTTGTGTTTCTAAAACTGAATATCAGAGACTGGGTAATTTATAAAGAAAAAGAAACTTATTTTTATAGTTTTGGAGGCTAAGTTCAAAGTTGAGAAGCTGCATCTGGTGAAGGCCTTTTTGCTGGTGGGGACTCTCTGTGGAGTCCCGAGGGCTCAGGGCATCATGTGGTGGGAAGGTGTGAGCATGCAAGACTGAATGTACTCGTGCAGGCCGAGCCCTCATGACTCAATCACCTCTTGAAGGCCTTGATACTATTACATTGGGGATTAAGTTTCAATGTGACTGTGGGGTAGGGGAGGAACTTGAACCATGGCATCTGGCTTATTTTTTTCAATTTTATTTTTTGTGATATTCATTCATTTTGTTGTATGCAGCTTTAAGTTCTTTATTTTCATGGCTGTATAGTATTCCATTGTCTACCCAATCTACTGATAGACATTGAGTTATTTCCCTACATTTTGCCATTACAAATATTACTATTATGAAAATTTAATAATGAGACATGCACTAGTTTCTGTGTATAATTATGAGTGGTCTTGTAGTATTGTAGGGTGTATTCAACTTCAGTGGATAATGCCAAAGAGATTTCTAGATTAGTCCTACTAAATTGCTCTTCTGACAACAGTCTATGCTTTGGCTGCACATCCTCCCTAGTTCCTATTTTTGTTAGTCTTTTTAATTGTATCTACCAGATGGATATGATAATGTTTCTCACAGTTTGAATTTGCATTTTCCTGATCTTTAAGAGATTAAGCCCATTCTTGGGTAGCTATGGGCTATTTTGACATCCTGTTTGTTAAGTGCCTATTATGTCTTTTGCCTATTTTTTTCTGGGTTGTTTTTTCTTTTTAGCTTTTCATTTATTGATTTATAGGAGTTTTATAAAATATTCCAGGTTATCAGTCTTTTTCTGGTCATACATGTTGCTGACATCTTTCCCACCCTGTGGCTTGCCTTTCCTCCCCCCTGGATGGTATCTCATGAAGGACATAAGTCTTTGAGTTTAAGGGTGCATCCTCCAGAGCTGTGCAGCACTGGCACCCCGCTGCCATCTGAGGTTGGGTGTTTCTGACTAGAATTAGATGCTCATCAGTTTTAGGAAGGACAGGAAAGTGGTCAGAGACCACCTAGTCAAGGAAAAATTATTCATTTTATGTCATAAACTTCCAAGTGATAACCTTCCCCAATTAATGTGTTCCCAGACTACGTATAAGAAAAGAGTGTGCTTTAAAACCAAACTTGAATTTTAAGAATAAACAATGTGTGGCTTATTTAAAAAAGTGCTGACAAATTAATCAATGATGAAAAGTGACTAGCTCTCTAGATCCGAGGAGTTCTGATTCGTGGGTGGCAGAATGAGGGCCTTTCAAATAAAGTGGGAAGATTGCCCAGGAACAAGACTGATCTCTGAGGCTGTGCAGGCACACGGCTGCTTTGGCTCTGGTCCTGGTTCACTTTGGCTTCACTCTGTTCTCGGTTTGGGTCACTAGGCTGAAGTTCTGCTTTAAGGCCTGCCCGAGTGAGTTGCTGCTTAGTGACATGTTGGCTATCAGAGTTTCAGTTGTTTTGAAACAACTTGAGTTGAAAGGATGAGCGTATAAGTGAGTCTGTGTGTGTGAAACGAGAGAGAGAGAGAGAGAGAGAGAGAGAAAGAGAAAGTGCTCCATCATAATTTTTTATACAATTCATTTTATTTTTTGGTGAAAGGTATTACTTCACGAAGTTATAGGAGAGATATGCAGAGAGAAATACCTGTGTGCATTGAGGAAATGCCATTTCCCAATTCCCATTTCCCTGTCAATACAGTCCATAGCTTTCTTGAGTCTACTGTTATTTTATCAAAAGGAGAAATAATTATAATGCCTGTGTCTTGAAAAGAACGGAATCCAAGAAATGTCTAATGATAGCAATGGTTAGATTGCAAGGGTCCACACAGTGCTGATCAAGATGAATAAAGAAAGGTGTCCCCTGCATATTTTACAGTGAAGTTGCAGAACTAAAACTGAAGAAGAAATCCTGAAAGGCTCTAGAAAGACTGTATTTTCCTAAAGCATGAATTTGAGTTAATTCTTTAGAGGTATTCTGTAAAGGATGACTTTAAAAATTCTTCTATTAAAAGAAAAAGGTGGCATATGTGACAACCTTCTCTTCCTTCTCCAAGTACCTAAGGATTAGAAAGGGATATAAGAAAGAATACCATTTTTAAAGCAGTCGTTCTAAGATGTCACTAAAAGACCAAAAACAGAGGGGATCCCAGGCCAAACACATATACAGGGCAGGAGTGGTTCCAGGTGCTTCGGGCAACAGATACATGCAGTAGTCATCCTGGTGAATGGGCAAATGCATGTGGAGCAACTTTGACCCTTCCTTTGGTTTCCTTATCCTGAATCATGGGCAGCAGCAGGCTTGAGCTGGAGGTGTCCTGTATGTGGGCAACACCTTGAAGGAACTAGAAGTTCAGCTCAATATGAAGTTACTGATATTCTCTCCCTGCGGCATATCCTACCCTTCTCTGCAACCTCTGGAGGCCACTGTATTAAACCAGACACATCAGCTATAAAGATGAGTGTCCAACCAAGAATCTTCAGACACTTAAAGAAGCAACAACCCCATGAAGGAGAGATTCTAAGCACACAAAAGGACCTTTACCAAGGGGTAGCATGAATGGAGGCAGCAGGATTGGGCCTTAGCAGAAATGAAGTGGTCATTCTTAGAGAGAAAAGAGGAATTTATGTCCATAAAATAAGAACAGACTGCTGCTTCAAGATCTACCCCAGTGGTTCTCAACCTTCCTAATGGCGTGACCCTTTAATACGGTTCCTGTGGGTAGTGGCCGCTGATCTACAGAGACATTATATTGGAAATTAAATATTTGTTATTTTTTTTAAAACCTTATATACGGGATGAAAAGCAGAATCCACATAGCTGAAGGATAAGTGAGCAAGCTGGAAGTTTGAACTGAGAAACAATTCAGAATGTAGTACCAAAAGGTAGAGGCATAAAGAATGAATTACAGCTTAAAAGACATGGAGAAGAGATCACTAATTAAAACCTCTTAAAGGAAAGAAGAGAGTGTTAGGGGTGGGGAAGAAAGAGGGGAAGGGAGGAAAGGAATCAAGAAATGATCAAAGAACATGAGTTATTGGGTTAAAATCTCCAGGGGTGCCCAACCTGCAATATGCAGGCTGCTTGAGAATTATGTGAGGAATTTTTTGTTTATTTGTGTGGTGTCTGATATTCAAAAAAAAAATGCACAAATCTTTTTGTATTTCTCATCAGCTTTTGTTTGTGTTTATGTATTTAATGTGTGGCCTAAGGCAACTCCTCTACCAATGTGTGGCAGAAAAGAAAAAGGGTTTTCCTTCTGTGGACATTGATCACGATTAATCAAATGAAGATGCTCCTTAGATGTATCAGAGCAAAACTGTAGTACACTATGGGTAAAGGAAAGATCTTGAAAGGCTTCACAGAGAAAGTAGAGGAGATGCTGATTTGATTTTGAGCCATGAGCACTCTCACTTGTCTTAAGGGGTGGGGGAGGGGTACAATCCACCTCTGGGGAGATGCTTGGGTGGAGATAGATTTAATACTGCAATATAATTTTGCATTTTGAAAATAAAAATGAGTTACTAGTGTTTTCCATAGCAAACTCTTCTTGCTCCTTAGAATTGTATAATTATCCTTGGGGAATGATTCTGATTTTCTAAGGTACATGTGGGATATTAGTTATTAGTCAAAGTGAGGTCTTTGAAATGTTCCACAATCCTGGTTTAGAAGTTATCCCTGAAAGGGCTTCACAGTCATCTATTGTAGCCTTTTTACCCTTGAAGTCAAGATCTTTTTTACCACCTGGAGGACAGGGCTAGGATTCGTGGCTGAGATTTCCTTTAGAAACTGAGGGCTTTCCACCTTTCCTTGGAAGGGGGGACAGTTCGTTTTGTACAGATGGCTCTGGTTTAAGATTGTTGAAGGGGGGCTCGGTGCCTGTAGCACAGTGGATACAGCACCAGCCACGTATACTGAGGCTGGCAGGTTCGAACTCGGCCTGGGCTAGCTAAACAACAACGACAACTGCAACAAAAACTATAGCCAGACATTGTGGTGGGTGCCTGCAGTCCTAGCTACTTGGGAGGCTGAGGCAAGAGAATTGCTTACGCCCAAAGTTTGAGGTTGCTGTGAGCTGTGATGCCATGGCATTCTATCGAGGATGACATAGTGAGACGGTCTCCAGAGAAAAGATTGTTGAAGGGGTAACAGGATTGTACCTTTTTTACCCTGAGCTAGACGGCATGCCTTTTACCCTGGATAATCTTTCTAAATGAGTTGGGAAGAACAGATGCTGAGTTTTATTTTGTATTAAGACTGAATTTGCAAGGGCCTACTTATCTGTTACTTGATACCTTGATTAACCGTATGGGTCACCACAGTACTCAGAGTACGTGTGGGTTTATAATGGAACAATCAGCTGGAGAACATGAGCTCAGGACTCCTCATGGTGAGAAAGAAGGCTTAGTCTTACTGATTTCTGTTTAAGGATCTTTCTCTTTATTTAGTTTAGAATGTTGTCTTTTATTGACTAAAGGGACATCATGTTTCTGTTATTTTCTGCTTTAACTTCAATTTTTCTTGTGTGACTTTAGAGGCCAGAGCCCACCGGTTGCTGAATTTAACTTACTGCTGAAAGCTCACACTTTGGAAACCTATGGGGTAGATCCTCACCCATGCAAGGTAACGGTCCCTCACTGCGGGTCACTATATAATGATTGTTTTGCTTTAAAGAGAATTAATTGGTGCTCAGGCCTGGCAGAACTCTTAGGGTTTTTCCACAGCCTGACCCACGGCCTCTAATTGGGAGGGACACCGTGGGCTGGAGGCTCGCGCTGTGCCAGCTGGTTTTCCCCGCTGCAGTCTTCCGATTGCTCACTAATTGCTACATGGTGGTGACATTTTCCTCAATTAACATACATGAATTCACTCACCAAAGTGACAGGATCCTGACAGATTTACTTTCAAGGCCATTGCCAGCAAGAATGCAGTCTTTAAGAATGGGGAAGTGGAAGAACAAAAGAAAGATTTAAAATTACATGTTAGCATCAGGAGTCCTTCTCCTTGGCTCATTATTTGATGGTGTTTCTCTCAAGGGTGAAGTGCAGACCACCTGTCAGAATCACCTGGGTCTCACCCAGAGCCCCTGACTCGGAATTCTGGGGCTGCAGCTGGGGAACCTGCCTTTTTGTCAGGCTCCCAGGTACGCTCATGTGCACATGCCCAGAAATGTTTAACGGACGTGACACTCTCCTCTCCATATATTAAAACTAACTATGCATCACCCAGACATCAGCCCTCATCCTAACCTAAGCATTTTTATCAGCCGTGCTGTTAAAAATAACATTTTGAGTTTTACTGGGACATTTCTTTACTCGGTTTGCACTGGCTAATAGTATTTGTTAAGGCACGAGTCCTGTGGCTCTTAGTACACGATGCTCATTAGAAGCACCTTGGGACCTTCATGAACACCTGTTGCCCAGAATGTACCCCACTAATTACATCAGGTCTGTGGGGGTGGAGGCCAGGCTCCCAGATGATTCCAGGGTGGGGAGCTGGTGGTGTTTGTTCTTATTAGCATTCCCATCCTCTTGTTCTGCCTACACAATTGGTTTTAGACTATTTGCCAGCTCCGCATTCCTAGGAAGGGCTTGTTTATTCCATTTAGTGAACTAGCTCTTCCATAGAAGTTTGAACGTCTCTATTTATTTTATGTTATTACTTGGAGACTGACTTGGTCTTCTCATTGTTGTTACTCCTTTGCTTTCACTTATTTATGAGATGCATCATGTTCCAGGTCTAGGCTAGAACCACAGTAGGCTTTTCTGGAGATATTTTTATACTGAGATTGCCAGAAATCCTGTGTGGGTTTGCATCAAGTCAGATTAGCTGCTCAGAGCTTTGGTTTCATTACATTAGAGTGCTAATGGCAACCAAGGACAGTTTGCTCACATTGCAAAGCAGATGCAGAACAAAGGCAGCCCTGTCTACTTGGCAGCAGACAGAGTGATTTGGGCAAAGACAGAGTGACTTTTCCAGAAGGTCCCTCAAGGGGCATAAGGTCCATTCCTCAAAGGAAAAAGCTACAAAATCATAGTAGACCTCCCCCAAAGTTTGGAAAGCCTGCTCTTAGAAGTTCCACATCAAAACTTTAGTTTATTGCTACCATCATTGGAATTAATATGAAACTAACCTGGTACACAGATGAATAAGTATACCATGTATCCTTTTAACATTTTTCTTAATCACAATAGGTTTTTTTTTTTTTTTTACTATTTTTTTTTTTTTCAGGATTCAACTGGCACAACAACATTTTTAGGATTCACTGCTGCAGGCTTTGTGGTATTTCAGGGAAATAAGAGAATCCATTTGATAAAATGGTGAGTACCTCTTTGGAAAACTGGCTTACCATTTTTCTTAATCTTGCTTCCCCTCCTCCCCTGTCTGGCTTTTTTGGGAATTGTCAGGTAGAAGGCCCAGCCTTGGAGCTTCATCAGGAAGGGATTTATCATCCGTAATTCAAAGTCAGTCTACGGTGTCTTCAGTGGGGAATTGGATTTCTCAGGCTGAGGCATCAACTCAGGAGGTCTGGGTTCAGGGGCTGCACCTCCAGAAAGAAGGTACTCAGTATCACTGGTAGCCTTTACTGCTCTGGCTAAAGAGGGGTCTTGGGGTGGGTCATGGCAGGTCTGGGTGGGATACAGCTGTGAATTTTCTGGAACGACTTGGGCCCACTCTCCCCTACTTAGTTCTCTCCTCTTCTGTTGAGCCCTTGATCCAAACTCACCTTTTGTTATCTAATGCATCAGTGAAGATGCTTTGTGCAAATGTAACAGGAATGTCTACTCAGAATGGCTTGCAAATATGAAGACTGATCAGCGCACAAAGGAAGAGTGGGGTTGCTCCATGTTTGTTAACTTAATTGCCCGACCACACTGTGAAGGATTTAGACCTCTGTTTTCTCCATCTCAGGGTGGTGGCTTTTGTCCCCAGGCTCATGTTCCCCACAGCAGTATCCAGAGCCTGGAGAAGAGCAGCCCCTTTCTACATGGCTCCTTTTAAAATAGGGGTAACTTTTTTAGAAAGTCTGTAGGAGACTTCCTATGTATCTAATTGGACAGAATTGGGTCACATGTGCATAACTGGGCAGGTGGGGAATAGCAGACTGCATGAACACGTGACCTCATGAAGGGTAACGTTTAGGTCGTGTTAGTAAGAAAGTAGGAGGCTGGAGCTTGGTAGGTGACCAGCAGTTTCTGCTGTGTCCCATTAGGGGACAAATGGCTTTGGTAAGGAGTGAGGAAGGCTGAACATAAACGCAGTGGAATATCATAAAGGCTTTCTCTTGTTCATACCTCTAGCCTTACTCAGTTTCCTCTTTGGTGGCTGCTGACAGGCTGATCACCCTTGTGGCTTGCTGGCTTGGGGGCTCACCCTGAAGACTCCTTGGGTCTGAGGTTCTTCTGGACAGGCCAGTGGGTGTCTTTGGTGCTGGGTGGGATATGCCCCCTTGCCCTTACCCGAACCGCAGTGTCATGGTTCTGGTAGCTTCGAGTTTTCTCCCAGCACCTCCTTGTCAAATCCCTCCCCTTTCTTAACACCTGCCTTCCTGCCCAACTTCTCTACTAGGTTAGGAATAGTCCTCTAATGTACACTCCACTCCCTACCTCTCCTGCTCTTTTGTAGGATCAGCACTCCCTCCTAAGATCCCAATTCTTCTAAATAGCTTTCTTGCCCGTCTATCATTGCCTTTCACTCAATTCGTACTTCCTTTTTGGGGGAGGCAGGGTCTCAACTCTGCAACCCAGGCTGGAGTGCAGTGACATCCCTGCAGCTCACTGCAACCTTGAACTCCTAGGCTCAAGTGATCCTCCTGCCTCACCAACCTGAGTAGCTGGGCCTATGGGTGTGTATCATAACACCTGGAGAATTTTCTTATTTTTTTGTAGACATGGGTTTCATTCATGCTCAGGATGGTCTTGAACTTTTGGCGTCTAGTAATCCTCCCATCCCAGCTTCTCAGAGTGCTGGGATTACAGGCTTGAGCTATGGCATCCAGCCCAAATTAACTCATACCTTCAACTCCCTGTGTGCCCATTTGTTTCCTTCTTCCACAATTAGCATTCTCAACACTCTTGTTTACCTTTAATACACCACTTCACTGCTCTGAGTCTCAGTGTAGACTGAGGATGGGTGTATTTGGGGCCCTGGAGGGTGGGGGAAGGAGCAGGGAGGAAACAAATGAAATAGTGTGTGTGAGAATACTTTCTAAATCTTTACATCTGGTGTGCTGTGTGAACCAGACAGTGTAATTTACATGTAGCATGCTGGGGTTATCCAGTGTTCTTCTCTATATTTTCAGTACCTTGCAAAGAAGTACCAATGTCAATCACCTTCAGTCCATTCCAGAGCAGTTTCCCTAAGGGATTCTTACTGTTTTGGGGGGAGGCGGGGTAATTTGGGAGCTTCCCCATCTTGCACTAGGACTGCAAAAGGCTGGGGGGGCCCTGAAGGATGTTAGATCCTCAGGTCTCTGAATTGACTGAACCCAGGAACCTGATGTGGGTCAGGGCAGTTTAATTGTGGGTGTCTCTCCCCAGTGGGTCTCCTTTTTTCCTGGGTACACTGAGGTGTGGAGGTGGCTAATCTCCAGACCGTGTGTCTCTGGCGTCTCCCTCTTGTCTGTGTCTTGTTGGTGTTTCTGTGCAGCTGACACAGACTCCACCCTCCTCGGCTTCTGCTCAGGCGCGTGTGTTTGTTACAGCCATGTGCGTGTTACTAAAACAAATTTTATCCTAGTTTTGTTTTTTTAACCCAGAGAACTTTGTCACTCTCCCAAATTACCTACCAAGGTTAAAAGAGATTACTGTGGTTTAGGGTCATGTATCACTATGCTAGGAGTTAGATCAAAGGAATAAAAATAGAATTTTCTCCTCTCTTTCCATGTATCTTCTCAGCACGGAAGTGACCTGTGTCTGCATTGCAGGCCAGTTTTCATCAGGCAGGTCCTTAAGATGAAATCTAAAGTCACTCTTTTGACCTCAATTTGTCATTCTTCAAGCTCTCATAATTTTGAACATCTCAGTATATAAACACAAATCTTCTGTTAACACGGAGAACAGGAAGGAAAAATTTTCAGGGTGGTGGGTACGCTTCTTGAGATGGACGTGGAAGGATGAGGAAGTCAGTCCCTGTGAATCCATGTCATTTCATTCACAGAATCTGAAATAAGCACGTCCTTCTACTTTGCTAAGGGGGCTAGCAGTTCCTGTCCTGGTCATTAATATTCACAAACATGTTAGAGCTGTTTGGAAGAAAAATGCAAAACAAAAAAATAAAACAATGGCGTAAATAATTCTGAATTGTCTATGGATCCTCTCTTGGGAAGAAAATTGCTGTATAATTCACTTGGGGCTTTCTTCTGTTCATTAGACCTGCAGAGATGGTAAGATAATCTTGTTTCCTTGCAGTCTGCTTGGCATTTTGTGAGCTGGTGGATTCCTATGGGAAATCCAGGTACCTTGGTTAGCTGCCTTTTCTTTTCTTCTCACCCCGAGATTTTCTTTTCTTAGGCCGGATGTCTGCAAATTGAAGTTTGAAGGGAAGACATTTTATGTGATTGGCACCCAAAAGGAGGTCAGACTCTGCTTTCCTAACTACCTGTTGTTGTGTGTGCATGAGAGAGATTCACGATGAGGTGTGCCTTTAGTGTGATAGCCCCCGAACACTGTGACTTAGAAGTGTGCGACGGTATTGGAAGCTATGTGCTGAAAACATTTTAGAGGTAGGCAAACACTGGTTTTGTACATTTAAGAATAAAGCCAGTGAGCAATGCTGACTGTACACTCCTGTGTGAAAAATAGACTGGAGAAATAAAAGATGAAACCTCTGCCTACCTTTTTTCTTTTTTGCCAAAATTCATGAAATGAATGAAGAATACTTACAAAGCTAAATATCAACCAGTGCTGGCTGGCGTGTTTCTAAACAGTCTAGAAGTCCTGACAGTCTTAATGTAAAGGTACTACCAGACAAAGGTTGTGGGTTCACCAGGGAACCTTTGGGAGGAGGAGGCCATTACCGAAGGCTAAGCCTCAGAGCTAGCTCTGCAAGTCTGCACGTTTTCTTAATCTTGGTTTCAGCTCAAGCACTAGTTCGTTATTCAAGGATGGCAAATAAGTTTTTTAAGTTAATTCAAGTCTGACGGAGAGGTAGGTGATGCCTGGAGTGTTGAGAGGGATTGTGAGGCTGCTTTTCTTTTTATCAGAAACAGGGCCTAGATAGATTAGTGATGTCTGCAGAGGCTGAGAGAAGGGGGGAATACCATTTTACCATCACTTCAAGGAACATAATAAAGGGTTACGTTCCTTCAAATCTGTGTGGCTAGAGGCGGGATACAAATGGTAAATACCTGAGGAAACATTATCAACTGTATTTAACCTGCCTTTGTTGATCTTGTTATTTTTTTATTAGAAAAAAGCTATGTTGGCATTCCATACTTCAACACCAGCTGCTTGTAAACACCTCTGGAAATGTGGGGTGGAGAACCAGGCCTTTTATAAGTAAGTACCTTTTCTTCAGTTTATCACAGGCTTCAAAAGCACCCATGCAACTCCTTACGTATTACAATGGCTGCATATTCATTTCTTATAATATCCTTTTTTATTATATTTAAGTGAATTATAAAGGTACTGACTCCCAGCCTGACCAAGTCCTGAGTGAGCTTTATTTTGGGTGTTTCCCAGAGAATTGCTATGGGCTAGTGTGTGTGAAATTGCTGTTTCTATGAAATATGTCACAAAATCAATTTTTGGTTAGGTTAGGTAGGCCCCAGAAGCAGACCTTGAGATAGAGTTGAGTGTAAGTAGCTTATTTGAGATGTGGTCAATGGATACAGAAGCAAGAGGATGAGTGAGAGAGGTGGGAAGCCCCCAATGGAGGTTGCATTACTAAGCAGCTCCCTGCTGTGGGCAGCTGAGCGCAGCTCTGCTTGGGAGCTCTGAGAGACTGTAATGTGCCTTAGAGTTCTCCCGCTGATGGCAAAATAGGGATGCTGGTTATCTACCAATTCTCTGTTCATTTTGGTCGAGGGCTGCTTTGAAAGGCAGAGTTAATACTCTCTAGTACTGCTGGTTTGCTCTGAGAGTGGGTCTAATGTGCTCTAAAAAAAGAGACCTTTGGCAGAGACTCTTGTGTTCCTACAAGGAAGGCCTCAGTGCAGAGAAGGGAGAGCCAGGGTTTATGGGTGGACGCTGTCAGAGTCTAGGATCATACACAGGGAGTTAGGAGGGGGATCCTTCCGGGGATGGAAGGACATCCTAGCCTGAGCAAGGGACCAAGGGACCAAAGTGGAGGGCACAGCTTGGGGAGCACGAGGGTAGATGAGGCAGAAAAAGAGGCGAGGAGGTCTTGGGGCCAAATGCTGAGGCTCAACCAGCATGAAAAGGCAGCAGAGGTGCTGATGGGGATTGCTCTGAAGGCCCACGGGCAGCCTGCAGAGGGAGCAGTGAAGAGAACTCCGCACACAGGCCTCCCGGGAGCGCCTCCATGAGTCCTATTTGGAAGGATTTTGGCTCAGCCTTGAACATCCTGTAGTGAAATCATAGGGTCCCTATCGAGGAATAGCTTAGAGACATTAATTCGTTATCTTTCACACTTGCTGTTTCATCACATGCCAGGCAGTCAGTTGGTAGATGGAGTCAAATAAAATCAGAAACAGAATTGAAAAGGGAGGGGGAGGGAGAGAAAGAAACTGCAGTCTGGAAAATCTGTTTTGCACCTTTTGGGGTATAAAGCAGATTAGCCGGGAGCTAGCAAGGAGGGCAGTCTGATAACTCTGTCATTGCCTAGGTCACCTAAGCATGCCAGAGAAGTCCCTTCAGGCATTGTGGATGCATCAGAAGACCCGGGGGAATGTTGAGCTCTGAGCACAGACTGCATGCAGTTGACTGAGCCCTTGTACCAACACTCCTACTGTAGTCAGGCCAGCCACCCTGCCTCTCTCACTGGGACTTCTAACCTCTAGTATTTGTGCTGATCTGAGACTTGCTAGAATTTATGCTTCTCCTTTATCTTATAACCGTCCTGTTCCTTAGGAAGAAGGGGAGATGCCACTTGTTCTGACCCAGCTGTGTGACTGTGGACAAGTCCCTGGAGCACTGTCTGGCCTCATTCTTCTCACCTGTAGAATGGAGGGGACTGGAGCTGGCCTGGCTCACATCCCTGTGGCATAGCGTGATGAGTGTGGGCTTGGATATAAAGGGGCGTAGGTTGGGAGTCAACTCTGTCGCTTACTAGCAGTGTGGCCTTGAACAAAGCTCTTAAACTCTTTGAAACTCATCTTTATTTTTCATCCATAAAATGCAATTGGTAATACCTACCTTGCAGAATTCAGTTTTGCCAGGCACATTAACCCATCTCTAAGTGGCAGCCACTGCTGTGACTTCAATTACTGACCCCTCTTGGTAATGCTGAGAGTTTTTTGAGTGCTAGTGGGATGCAGGCCCAGTCCCTTTGATTTTTGAAGTCTCTGATTCTGATAACCTCAGGGGTGGGGGCACCTGCTTTCTCCATGGCTCCTCCCCTTTCCCAGGCAGGGGTCCTGGCCCTGCCTTTCACTCTGGCCCACTGGCTCTGTGCTTCAGTGGTTACAGCTGGCAGGGTGAGGCTCTCTGCTCTTTCTTCTTGGGTTGGGCAGGGTGCTTTGTTTCTTCCATTTTTACTTCACCTGCATGGAGCAGGAAGGCCTTGTGGCTGTTGTCTATGAATTCCCCAGTGAGCTTTTAAGGCAAGAATGTGCTGCTGGTTGTCACCTGGCCCGGGGCCACCGATCTGTTTTGAAAGCCCTGGCTCTGACATCTGCTGCCTGGGAACTGAGCCCAGAAGCAGAAACTCTGATTTTCCTGCCTACTCCGGACCTCAGGGGATCCCCACACAGACTTAGTCACCATTTAAGAGCTTCCTCATACCACGAGTTGTCTGGCAAGGTGCTGCCAACCCCATAGCCCTGGAGCTCACTGCTTCCAGGCGCTGGTTCCCTGAAAGCACACTGGGTGCATTGAAGGGTTCAGTGGATCACTGATGTTTTCATTCTCTGAATCTTTATTTCATACCTGCTTTATGCTGGGCATTGTGCTGGGCACTGGGGACATGGTAGAGCCTCAAGTGACACATGCTATCTCCAGTTTGGTATGGAATTGTGTATAGAGGATAAAGGTAAATCAATTCCTCATTCAGAATTTGGTGTGCAAGAGGAACAATAATATTATTAAAAAGAACACAAACTAGCTCCCTAAACCAGTGCCTCTCACCTTTTAATGAGCACATGAATTACCCAAGTTCTGAGTCAGAAGGTCTGGGGTGGGCACGAGTTTCCACATATCTAATTAGCTTCCAGGCTGTGCTGTGCTGGAGGGCCACAGACCACACTTTGAGTAAGTGGCTTTCAGTCTTCATCACATTTTCATCACCTGGGGGAGCTTTGAGAAAATACCAGAGCCGTGGTCTTTGCATGCTTGCCCAGACCCAGTTCAATCATAATCTGGGATTTCACTAAAACTTGTGCACGAGTGTTCATGGTAGCATTATTCATAACAGCCAAAAAGTAGAAACAACCCAAGGGTCCATCAGCTGATGAATGGATGCATGCACTGTGGTAGATAGTGAAATATAACTCAGCCATGAGAAGGACTGAAATACTGGTACCTACTGCGACATGGATGGACCTTGGAAGCAGTACACCAAGGGACAGCATTTACAGAATGCCATGTGTTGCAAGATTCCATTGATATGAAATGTTCCAAATAGGCAACTGTTGCTTAGAGCTGTGGGTGAAGTGAGGAGGGAGGGGACATGTGGAGTGATTGCTGGTGGATATAGGTTTTTTTTTTTTTAAGGAGAGAATGAAATCTTTTAATATTAGATGGGATGATTAGCTTTTTTGATTAATTTTTTAAACTTTGTACATTTTGGTGGGTTTTAGTTTAATTCACAGTCTAAAAGGGTGAACTTTATGGCATGTGCATTATATCTCAATAGACCTGTTATTTTAAGAAATCTGGTTCTAAGTGGAAATGCATTCAGTTTTATTCCATTTAGAATGATACTGTCTGTGGGTTTGTTGTAGATGGCTTCTATCAGTTTAAGAAATGTCCCATCTGGCTCAGCACCTGTAGCTCAGGCGGCTAGGGCACCAGCCACATACACCAGAACTGGTAGGTTCGAATCCAGCCCAGGCCAAAAAATAGCTGGGCATTGTGGTGGGCGCCTGTAGTCCCAGCTACTTTGGAGGCTGAGGCAAGAGAATTATTTGGGTCCAGGAGTTTGAGGTTGCTGTGAGCTGTGATGCCATGGCACTCTACCCAGGGCAACAGCTTGGAACTCTGTCTCAAAGAAAAAAAAAAAAAGAAATGTCTCATCTATTCCTATTTTCTTAAGTGTTCTTGTCAGAAAAGGATGCTGAATTTTGTCAAATGCTTTTTCTGCATCTATTAGGAGGATCATATGGTCTCTGTTTTTGCTTCTATTTATGTGGCAAATTGCATTTATGGGTTTATGTTGGACCAACCTTGCATCCCAGGGATAAAGCCCACCTGATCATGATGTATAATTTTTTTTTGATATGGAGCTGTATTCAGTTTGTTACAATTTTATAAAATATTTTTGAGTCAATATCCATTAATGATATTGGTCTGTAGTTTTCTTTTCTTGGTGGGTCCTCTCCTGGTTTGGGTATCAGTGTGACAGAGATTTCCATGATTGCCCCTGCTTTTCACTATAGTGCTGGAAGCTCTAGCTAATGTAATTGGGCAAGAGAATGCTGTCAAGGGTATTCAAGTGGGGACAGAGGAGGTCAAACTCTCTCTGCAGATGAGATGATCATCTACTTAGAAAACCCCAGGAACTTAACCACAAGGTTCCTGGAAGTAATCAAGGAATACAGTAACATCTCAGCATACAAATCAATGTCTACAAATCAGTAGCCTTCATAGATTCCATAACAATCAAGCTGAAAATCAAATCAAAGGTACAATACCCTTCATGGTAGCTTCAAAGAAGATGAAACACCTGAGGATATACTTAACAAAATATGTGAAGAATCTTTAAAGAGAAAATTATGAAAAAAAAATCAACATTGTTAAAATGTTCATACCACCCCAAACTATCTGAAGATTTAATGCAATCCCCATCAAAGTATCAATGTCATGCTTTGAAGAACTTGAAAAAATAGTACTTTGTTTCATGTGGAACCAGAAAAACCCAGAATAGCCGATGTAATTCTGAGAAATAAAAACAAATCTGGAGGCATCATGTTACCAGACTTTAAAACAACACGGTAAACTTGTAACACAAGATAGAGATGTAGATCTATGGAATAGAGCAGAGAACCTATAGATGAACTCAGCCACATATCACCAGCTGATTGCTGATAAACCAAATAAAATCATTGGAGAAGAGAATCACTACTTAATAAATGATGTGGGGAGAACTGGTTAGCTATTTGTAGAAGACTGAAACTGGACCCACAACTCTCACCACTTACAAAAATTGACTTTGGCTGGATAAAAGATTTAAATTGAAGATACGAATGATAAAACTTTTAGAAGAAAGCGTGGGCAGAACTCTTGAAAAAATTGGCTTGGGAAAAGATTTTATGAGGAAGACCCCATTGGCAATTATAGCAACAATAAAAATAAACAAATGGGACACGATCAAACTAAAAAGCTTTGGCACAGCTAATGGTAAAACAACTGTATGTAAAGTGTACAGACAACCTTCTGAATGAGAGAAGATATTTGCATAGTATGAGTCCAACACAGGGCTGAAACTAGAATCTACAGACATCTCAAACTAATCAACAAGAAAAGAGCAAACCATCCCATTTGTAAGTGGGCAAGAGATATGAACAGAACCTTCTCTGAAGAAGAGACATGAATGGCTAATAAACACATGAAAAAATGCTCATCATCCCTAATCATCTGAGAAATGCAAATCAAAACCACCCTGAGCTATCACCTAACCCCAGTGAGAATAGCCCACACCACAAAGTCCCAAAGCTGCAGATGCTAGCGTGGATGTGGAGAGATGGGAACACTTTTACACTACTGATAGAATTATAATACAGCATCTATGGAAAGAAGTCTAAAGAATTGTCAAAGAGCTAAAAGTAGACCTTCCACTTGATCCTATAATCCCATTACCCAGAACAAAGAAGATTATTTTACCCTAAGGACATTTGCACTGGAATGTTCAGCACAACCAATTCACAATCGCCAAGACGTGGAATCAACCCAAGTGCCCATCAACTCATGAGCAGTTAATAAACTGTGGTATAAGTATTCCATGGAACACTATTCAGCCATATGAAAGATGGAGACTTTACATCTTTTGTATTTATCTGGATGGAGTTGAAAAATATTCTTCTTAATGAAGTACCCCAAGAATAGAAAAGCAAGTATCCAATGTACACAATACTAATATGAAACCAATAGATAAACAACTACCGTCCCACATGAGAGAAAAACACAAGTAAATTTAAGTGGGGGGAAGGGAAGGAGGGAAAAGTGGGGGGGATTTGTAAGCTCTCACTTAACGGGTACAAGGTAATTATATACAGCACACCCCCCCTAGGTGAAGGGCTCAACTACAACAAGGACTTTACCTACCACATGTAAACCATGTAACCTAATATGTACCCTCATATTAATCTGAAATACATATTTTTTTTTAAAACAGAGCACAAATTGAAAGTTAAAATAAAGAAATCTGCATCTGAAGTGAGGGATGTAGGTATTGGTTGTGCTAAAATTTTCCCAGGTGGTGCTAACATGTAGCTGGGGGTTGAAGACATCTCTTTATTCCAGTGATTCCCTCAGAAGCTTGTTTTAAGAATGCTTCCAAGTGATTCGTTGCTCACTGAAGTCTGAGTCTTGTGTGGCTGAAACATTATTTTTAAAATACTGAAATCAAAAAGACTTGGATTTGCAGCCTTGTTCCTGCAATTGCTATCATGGGAACTTGGTTAAGAGACTGTCCCCCCTCTGCCTCAGTTTCTTTAGTGTAAAAATGTGGATTGCTTCCTCCTAGGAGAGCATTGAATTAGTAGATGAAATGAATTAGTAGATTTAAGGTGCTTTGGATGGGACATGGCCCATAATATGAGGTCAGTAATAACAAATGTTGTTATTGTTATGATTAATCTGGGAGCTCTAAACCATGATTTCAAGGGGAAATTGTGTTGTTGGTTGCAGAGGTGGCTTGCTGGAGCACCAACCTGTGTTCCCCCAGAACTTATCCTGACCTATACCTATGTCCCTGGTGGAGCAGGTGCCCAAGGAGAAAATGCAGACTGGGGCAAGGAAGGGCTGCCTGGATTTCTCTGTGAGGTCCAATGTCTGGGCAGCGACATGCTTCTGTGCTGAGGTCTTGATGCCAAGCTGGAGGTAGGAGTGGGAGAGGGCAGGAAGAACAGAAGGAAGAAGGATGGAGGAGAGCCAATTGCTATTCTAACTAGGTTGTGAATTCATTGCTTTCTGTGGGAAGAAGACTCTTCCCCTGGGCTTACTGTTGAAGGAAGAGTCTGGTAAATAGAACGCCTGGACCATTTCAGCTGGAGTTAGAGCTCTTTTATTTGCTTTTAGAATGTCTAACACAGTTTTCTGGAACTTCATAATTTAGTGGATTGACTTCGGTGGCTCCATAGTGAGAAGGCAAGGAAGAAGTTTTGAAGTCATGTAAAGAAGGGAGGGGAACTATTATGTAATGGGCAGGTACTATGCTGCGTACTGCTGAATAATTTCATCTTGGGTAGCCCTCTTCAGAGTGCCATGAAGAGCCATGGCAACACCCTTAACCTTTAACAATATGGGGAGGACGAGGCAGGGCACGGTGGCTCATGCCTGTAATCCTAGCACTCTGGGAGGCCAGGGCGGGTAGATTGCCTGAGCTCGGGAGTTCCAGACCAGCCTGAGCAAGAGTGAGACCCTGTCTCTAAAAACAAAAATAAAACTTCTTCCTGAGCAAGAGTGAGACTCTGTCTCTAAAAACAAAAAGAAAAACAAAATAGCTGGGCATTGTGGTGGGTACCCATGGTCCCATCCACTTGGGAGGCTGAGGCAAGAAGATCACCTGAACCTAAGAGTTTGAGGTTGCTGTGAGCTATGATGCTAGGGCACTCTACCAAAGGTG
This sequence comes from Galagoides demidoff, assembly GCA_963574575.1. Lineage (NCBI taxonomy): Eukaryota > Metazoa > Chordata > Mammalia > Primates > Galagidae > Galagoides > Galagoides demidoff. Next base: position 30,328 of record CAUYQV010015232.1, on the reverse strand, counting down.
ACCATGTGAGACTCTATCTCAAAAAAAAAAAAAAAGCTATGTGGCATGACCAAGGTTAAACAATCAGAGGCAGGGAGGAGTCTGGGCCACTGTTCTCTCAGGTGAAATGTCCTCTCTTGGGTCATCTAAGGAGAATTTGGGGACTCAGGAGTTCTCAAATGCAAGTGGGCTGCCTTGGAATCACTTGGCAATGCTTGACTAAAATACAAATCACTCTTCAGACCTGCTGAATGAGACTCTGCTGATCAGGGCTGCGAAGCTCTGTTTTTCATACCTGCCTAATGCCCGGCCAGGTTTGGGAACAGGCACACTGGACTGAGGTGCCAAACCTGAAAGGCCCCCCATCCTCATCCCGGCCCATTTCCTGCCTCCGTCTTGGTTTCCCATTCCCAGTAGGTCTTTGTTGTGTGAGTTCTCAGAATAAACTCCCCTGTTGAAGTTCCATTAAAGATCTCATGCAAAACCTTCTAGGAGTCTACCCGGACATCTGGAGGGCTGAGAATTGATGGGAATGCTCTTGGGAAGGTGTCTCTGAGCCGATCACATGACACCTGTGGTCATCCAGGGGAACCAGATGCTGGAGAGAAGCCAGTGCCTTTCCTCTCCACATGGCCCAGGCAGCCGGCTGCTGCTTTCTCTGGGAAATGTGTCTTTGACCTGTTTTTCTTGAGTCAGTCTGACTGATTTAGGGGGGAGGCAGAGCAGTGCTGAGGCCTCCCTCCAAGAGGCCAGTCTGGGCCTGAGGGGATGGTAGTGGCCTCCTCATGGGGTGGAAGAGCCAATGCATCCACTCCCCCCCCACCCCGCCCAGCCCAGTGTATAGGAGGTCACCTGTACACTGACTAGTGTCAGGTGTTGCTTCTGTAAAAAGGGCACAGTACTGAGTTTGAATTTCAAAATCCCAATTAAGGCTTTTTATAATTCTTTTTTTTAGCAGACCACTTTGCCCAGTCTCCACCCCAGGATCTTTAGGAACCTAGAATTAAGAAAAAAAAGAAAACCCAACCATAAAAGTACAGACAATTCTTTAAAGCTCTCTTTTCTTCCAACCTCTGAGGACTGGGGAGCAGCAACCCTGCCGAGAAGATGGGGGAAGGGCAGGTGACTGTCCTGTTCTTGACTCCAGCAGATAGGGTATGGGGCCATAGCTCCAGAGGGCTGGGGATGGGGTGAAGATGGCCCAGAGCAGGCATGTTGCCCTGGGAGGGGGCCACGTAGCTGGGACCACCTTAGTGTGGCCTTCTGCGGATTTCTGTCCTCTCAATGAGCATGGTCAGGAAGGAGACTCAGCCCAGCAGGCTGTGTTACCACTCCCAGGTACCAGGAGCCTCCGAGGTACGGGTCTTATGTGGTCCTATCTGTCCTCAGGGGCCCCACACTGTCCTCTCTGGTGCTGCCTGGACAGGAATCCCCCCTCCCTGCCCATCCCACTCTCCCTGCTTACTGCTTGTACCTGGCGTCCTCTGTGTTACCTCTAGCTGTTCCCACGGGCACAAGTGGGAAGGGGCTGCTTTGCAAAAGATTCTTACTATGTCTTTCCACTGTTCTTCTTGAGTCAGATGAAGACTCAAGTCCTTAACAAGGGCAATTTAAGGTCAGGTCCTGCAAAATGGGACTCGCTATCTCTCTAGGCTTGCTGTACTCCACTCTGTGCGTCTGTGTGTTCACTTTACTTTCTTTAATAGAAAAAGAAAAGAAGTAACAATAATAATAATAACACAAGAAAATGCACTCCAGGTCTGTTTAATTCCTCAAATGGTCAGGATCTTTTGTGGCTGTGCTGGCCCTTCTGCTGGATACACCCGCCACCAGTTACCACCATCCCACCCCTACTCTCAGCTCAGATGTCCCTTCCCCAGGCCACCACCCCAGCCCTCCAGGCTAGATCAGGCACGGGTCTTCCCTGTACTAACCTTGGTGTGCAGCAGGTTGGGACTCAGTTAATAATTGCTCGGTGAATAAGGAGGCTTAGGGGTGGGCATCACTGCCTGCCTTGAAAGCACATCTTTGCTCAGAATTCTATAGAGTTTGTTGGTTTGTGTGTGTTTAATATTTTGTAACTATTACCATTTTAAATGACCTTGAACTCTAGGGCTCTTTCTAGCTTGTTGAGTTTAATTGCATAAGGCTCAGAGTGACTGACGTAGAGCCATCCTCCCCTGTGGACAATAATTTAGTGCCCTATGTGTGGCCTTTGAGTAACCTAGGTTCCAGATTGCTTTTCAGAGTGTTGTTGTTTGGTTCTTATTTATGATTACGGCTTAGAGGTGCTGACTCAGGGCCTGGCTGGCCTTCCTGATCCTCGTGTCCCTTAGTCATCTACCAGAGTGGGTCCTTTTAAAGGGCACTGGGTCATGGTGACACAGGAGCCAGGAACCATTCCTGTAGTGACACAGGCCTTGTTCCCTAGCTGAACAAAACACAGGGAGTTCTTTGTGGCACAATGACTGACCTGTGTTTCCAGGAAGCTGTTTCCTGCTGCAGTGTGGCAAAGGCCACAAAGTGTCCCCAACACTGGTGAGCTTACCAATGCTGTGTCACAAAATTCCATCCCCTCCACATCTTTCAAATAGAAATTAGGGAAGAATCTCTTCTAATCATCAACACTGATTGCCTGGTCCTTTATGCAGGTTATGACTCACTAACAAATTATGAAACCAAATGTGTAGGTCATAACCAGAATTTAAAAAGAATTAAAAGCAACAACATAGAAAATACCAGATTATAATATATTTAGTGAAAATAACTATTCTTGTATGAAACTTTTCTTTCGCTTTCTGTGTGTGCATATGCAGACGTACATGGAGTCACAGTATAAACTATATTTCTTTCTTGCAATCTGAATACATGTATCCTGTAATAATAATTACAGTCCTACTTGGATTTGCCAATGTCATTACCACTTACGTTATGTTTTTGTCTTAAAGGTATGCAAAATCCAGTCAGATCAAGACTGTGTCCAGCAGCAAGATATTTTTCAAAGGCAGTAGATTTCGATATAGGTGGGTACCTGTGGTTCTATTTCCGTGATGGGGTGGGGGTTGGGACAGCCATTTACATTTGAATATTTTGCTTGTAAATAAGTGCACTTTGGGGTGTGCCTTTGTTTTAGTCTTGTCACTCACTGATCTTATGCGGATGGGAGATCCTCAAACTCCACAGTAATTTTCTTTCATAGATTTCTATAGCTGGGTCAGACCACTGTGAAGTTAAAAAAAAAAGTGACACTAATGCACACTTGTCCCTTCTGCTCTGAGTGTCGGTGCCATTTATTGTGTTTGTCTTTTGTAGTGGTAAAGTCGCCAAAGAGGTGGTGGAGGCCAGCTCCAAAATCCAGAGGGAGCCTCCTGAGGTGCATAGGTGAGTGGGGTGGTCACTGTGGGTTCCAGTGACTTCTGGGAGGAACAGGGAGTCTTTTTTATTTTATTTTATTTTATTTTTTTTAAATCAACTGGAACAGGGAGTCTTAATAGCTAGCTTTTCCAAATTCTCTATAATATCCCTGGTGGTACAGCAACATTAAAGAAGGATACTCTCACTTTCCCTAGAAATCTCCCTCAGACAGATTTGGCTGGGCCATGGTGCAAGTGCCCCTGGGCTCCATTTTGAGCTACTTTCTCTGTGGAGAGTCATCAATCAGGTCTAGGAGGTCAGGTGGACAAGCAGGATGTGTGAGTTGTGGCTGTACCAGCTCCTGGCCAAACTCTGTTGCCCCGTCCTCTGAGAACTGTTCTCTCTTCCTGCCTGTGTTCATCTGACTTGGCCAGTTCCCACTTCCTAGGTATTTTACACAAGGTGCGGGGTGGGACTCCCCTGTGCTGGGGCCATGCAGAGGATAAAGGACTTAGTCATTGTTGGTTTAATGGTGTGCATTCATTGAAGTGTCAATATATGGTAATTCTTAGGAATTAATTGTGCACTTGGCTGTGTTGGACTTCATACCACCACAGTTTACACATAATCATTGTATATCTTAAATCTGAATATTGTCATCATGACCCTTTCCCTTTTTTAAGGTGAGATCATCATAAGCAAAATTCTTTAGGAAGTTTCCCACATGCTGTTATACCTGCCCTTCCTTCCCCATCTTTGGACCCCAGACTTGTGTCCTTTATGCTCATATTTGCCCTATTTCTTCCATTTCCAGGGTGACCACACAATCTGGGTGCCTTATCACCTTGTTCTGTGGGGTTGTTGGGTGGGAGGAGGCTGTGGTTCCATGGAAAGTTGGCTAAGTCTCCCTTGGAAGGGCAGCCAGAGGGTCATTCTTCCTACACAGGGGAGGAGAACCAGATCCTGGGTTCAGAGGAGAATTCATTCTTGCTTTTGGGGGACCCACTGGGGAGCAGTCACACGCAAATCTGTAAAGACAGTTTCTTCTGCTTCACAGCAAAAAGCTGCAGGGAATGCTAGGGAGGGATGCTGGAGCCCCTTGGCTGCAGGTACCTTGGGGCCTGCTCACCAATGAGGCAAGTCTTTTTATGGCCCCTCTCCTGCCCCAAATTGTGGTTATTCAATGCAGCAGAAATGAAGACAGAGTGATAAAACATCATTGAGCTGAAAATGACCTCAGGGATTGCCTAGTTTGATGCTTCTATTTTATAGACAAGGAAATTTGAATCTCAGACAAGTTAAGTGATTTTTCCAAAGTCCTAAATTGTCTTGGTGGCATATATGAGCCAAGAACACCAATGTCATGCCTCTTTCTTCTGATTTCTTTTCTCTGGAGCATTCTTGAAGCCTCTGGCATTCTTTTAGAAGCTAATAGTAGAGGAAGAACTATCCCAAGTGGCTCAGTGTGGATTTTATTCTTTCAGCTTAAAGCTCAAATATTTGACCTTCCATCCTTGATGCTTGGGAAGTTCTCTTGATGGTATAAAAACACAGTGGGAAACTATTTATCTTTTGTCAATAATATACTCTCAAAATATATATCCCCAAAATATAAGGCTTTCCAAGAGTCTCATGGTTACCATCAATGAGTGGGTAATGAGATCAAAAAAGAATGAAAAAAATACTTCTCTTGTAAATTGAGGCTTACATAATTTATGGAAACCAAGGCTTCTTAGCTCAGAGTTTCTCAAACCTTAACTTGCGCAAGGGATCCTGTTAAAATCAGATTCAGACTTAAGAAGTCTGAAGAGATGCTCAAGACTCAGCGTTGTTAACAAGCCCCCAGGTGATGGCTGGAACATGGAAGGCATTTGGACCATGACGGATGCAGGGAGCAGGCTGGCCAAGGGAAGCTCTTCTCCTGGAGTAGACTGAACCCCGGAGAGGGGAGGGAAGTGGCCTATCGAAGTGAGAGCATACACATGTTAAGGCATCCATTAATTCATTGTTTTCCTTTTCTGGAATCTTCTAAAATCTCCCAAGATATTACTGTAGACAAGGACATTGAGACCTGGTTTCCATGGTCTTTCTTTTTTTCCCCACCACCCCCTTGTATCAAGTTCACACCCTCAGGGTGCCTCTGTCTTCGTGGTTCTTTGGCAGTGCCTCTTAAATCTCTGCCAATGTCAGGAAGAACTCAATCAAAGCATTGCTGCAAAGTGAGCTCTGGAAGGCAAGGGCTGTGTCTGTCTTGGTCATCTTCATATTCCCCAGCATCTAACACATTCATCTGACACATTGCTCGGCACGTAGCAGAGGTTGATGCACATTTGTTGAATCAAATGTGTGAATCAGGACTGGGGGGTGACAGAAGCACCTGTCATGTTAGTAGATTTTAGATCTGTCCAAGGTGCTGCCCTGGGATACTCTCCTTTCCCAGAGGCAGCACAGTGGCCAGAGCTGTAGTGGAGCATGACACTTCTCTTTTCTTCCCAGGAGCTGTTGCATGGTACGAAATTGTTTCTCTTGGACAGTTATTTTATTTTCAAGTTACTTGGGCTGATTTGATGTGGCTGTCAAGGTGAGAGTATGGTAATGAGCTTTCCCTTTCTGTGGTGGGTGTCCAGAGGTGACTGTTAGTCTAGAATGGTGATGATGATAAGGCTTTAATTAGCTGTCTTTCCTCACATCTGAGATTCTACTCTTCAAAGAATGGCAAGTTTATGGAATCCTACTTTGTCGAACGGTGTGTGTGTTTACAGAGAGAGAGATAGAAACAGAGAACACTATAATGGGATTTTTCTTTTTATTAAAAAAGAGGAACAGAAGCTAACTCTTAATGTTAGCTCACTGATCTTTATTGGTGGCAAAATGCCCAAGCAAGTCCTCCCAGGCTGGCTACTGGGTCAGGATCATCTGCCCTTCCCAGAGGCCAGGTGAGGCAGAGGGCTACAGCTCTGTGGGCCCAAGGCTGGCCGCATGAGCCACTGGGCATAGCAGCCACCACCAGCAGCCACCCTGAGGCAGCATTTGTACCTGAAATGAGTACTTGTGTAGGAGTCCTGAGTGGGTTCTAATCTTGGCTCTGTTGCTTGACCTCTCCATGCCCTTGAGTAAGCAACTTAACTTCTTGGATCATTGGTTTATTCATCCATAAAAGGAGATTTAGAACATCAATTTGCCCAACTTTTAGATTTTGCTGTGGGGATTAAAATAAAATGTTTAAAAAATTATACAGTGCCATAGGAAGGTAAAATTGTGATGTTATTACAGCCATGTCTCATCCAAACATGGGAAGCTAGAATGTGACAGGTACCTGCCTGGTGAAGTCCCTTCACATAGAGTTTTTAGAGGCTTGGGCACAGGCCAGCCCCACTTTCTTTCATTGCCAGCAGTGGTGCTGGAACTCCATGGGCCTTATTTTATTTGTTCTATTTTATGCTACTCTTTTAAACTTCTGAGTCTGCCAATATCTTTACATAACCTTAGTTTCCTCACCTGTCCATATGGTATTTTTCTTTCCCATCTTACAAACACATTGAGAAAAACAAACGGGACAAAGTGTTCACAAAACTGTGTTTGCCAATGTTAGAGTATTCCGTAGAATCTAAGTCAGTTGACCATCCAAGAGACTGTAACAAAGTGGTCAACATATGGAGGTGGCCGACATAAGGAAGTAGGCCTGCTATACTGATATGTACATGTGGTGCATGTCCAGTCTGTGAAATCAGGTCATTGTAAGGGGTGGTCAGTGTAGGGAGGTGGTCAACTATGGAGGTTCTACTGTATTTGCATTTCCCAAAGGAAGACTTTTAACCTCAACAGACTTCCTAATGACAGTTTTATTTGGAGACTGTTCTGTGCTGGGAGTACATGCCCGAGTGGGCTGCAAAGTGGGCCAGGCATTTCTGCAGAGTCAGCTGCTGGGTGGATTCTGAGACTGGGGAAACACGGCACGCATCCTAGCCTGGGCTGGGGAGGCCCTGGCCACAAAAGCTATTATCTCAGGAACACAGGCAGAGGGTAGAGAGGAAGCAACTGGGACATTTGCATCTACTTTAGAAAAGTGCCTGACACAGTGGGACCCCCATGTAGCCAGAGACAGCAGAACAGCAGGGGCAGTGAACAGAGTCCGTGATGGGGCAGTTCGGGCTCCCTCACACAGAAGGATGGTGTGAGCGTAGCAAAAGCACTGGACTAGGAATTGGATGGTCTGGCTTTGAGTCCTGAGTCTGCCTACAAAAAGTGTCTTTAGTCAAGTTTAAAAGCTCACCGAGTCTCAGTTTCCTCATCTGTAAACAGGGTATTTGGCTGGCCTATCTTATAGGCACACTGAGAAAAAAGAAAGGTGGAGGGTATGCAAGCCACTTTGTGAACTGAAAAAGGGCCATTCAAATTCTGGGATTCTGTTTCTCATTAGAACAACTGTGCTGGTGGGCTCTTGCTTTAAGCGGAAACTGGATTCATTCGCATCTTTACAAAGGTTTAATGGGAGAATTAGGTAAAAATGACTAATCTTTAATCTAAAAGTGTTGGTAGGTATATTAGTCCATTCAGTCTGCTCCTCTAAAACATCATAGACTGGGCGGCTTAAAAACAATAGAAATTTATTTCTTACCGTTCTGAAGGCTGAAGTCCAAGATCAAGGAGCTGGCAGATTCCGTGCCTGGTGAGGCCCACTGTCTCACAGATGGAGCCTTCCCACTTCCTCCCTTCATGGTTAAAGTGGGAAACAAGCCCCCTTATACCTCTTTCAGATGAACACGGATTCTATTTTGGGTGATCATGACTTAACCACCTTCTGAGGGCCCCATCTCTCAATACCATTGCATTGGAGATTAGGTTGTAACAAATGAGATTTGGGAGAACAAAAGCATTCGGGCCATAGCAGTAAGAAGAGGTGGGAGACTCACATTTTTCCCCCTTATTTCTCTGTACACTTTTCCCCAGGCTGTCTGACACAAGGCCTTGGGACTCTGCATTCTTGGTGCTCCATGGAAATTCCTAGTCGTATCCATCTTTAGGTGTATCTGAGTTTTGCCCTTATCAGGGAAGTAACGTTCCTTTCTGAATCATATTATTGGAGAATCTCAGGGTTGTAACCCACTGCTGTAGTCATTCTGGTCTTATCCTAGGCAGACCCTCTGTGCCCCTGTCTGTGAGCCATGGGCCTGTGTGACAACAGAGCAGCAGGAGCCTATAGGGCCGAGTCAGCATCCTCCTGGCTATCCATGCAAATGTCTGGACACTGCAGTACTGCGGGGTGGGAGCAGCAGGACGTTCCTGTCTCCAGCTGCGGAACATGGGAAGGAGGGCCAAGGGGAGCAGGATTCTCACAAATGACGTGTCATCAGCAGTGATTCCTGGGAGAGGAACAGCTATCCCCATCAGCTGGGCATGGACCCAGAGACGGGGGAGAGTGATTCAATCTCTTTGTGTGAGAATGGGTAGATTGCTTTTTCAGAAGTCAGAACACGACATGGTCCATACGAGCATGTTGTGTTTTGCAGAGCTAAGATCAGAGTCATGAACAGCCACAGGGCCAGAGGAAATTCCAGGAGGGCTCAAAAACTAAGAACTCTTCACAATAAAACAAGGAACTGCTAGTAGCACATTTTAATCCCTCCCTCTCTCCCTTCCTTCTGTAAAGGTTTCCCTATCCCCAGTTCTTTCCCTGTCAAGTCCACTGTGCTCAGCAAAGCTTGCAGCAGGTGTCACCCCTGGCCCCCAACATTCATAGTTTGGCGTGTCCCTCTTTAGTGCTCCTGTGGGACCCTTGGCTGTCAGTCACCATATTTTTCCAACTGTGGCTGTAGCACATGAATGAGTCATGAAGTGAAGTAGTGGGCAACACCAGCAGGTTAAATGAAATGAAGTAGAATTTAAAAAAATAGTGGCTTACACATGGCTGCAGTTTCTGTTCTTGCATAAATCATTCATTTTAGATGCATATCTTCCTGTGCGTGGAGGGCGTGGGGACGCAGGGGCATGATACAAAATGTATTTCTTAATATGAGTCTCAGGCCAAAAAATTTGCAAATCAAGTTTCTAGACATTGAATTACTTAAGGCAAGGATGACAGTTCCCCAGAGCGAGGCAGAATGGCCGGTGTCTGGTCCAAGGCAACTACTTACCAGGTGACCAACAGAGCCGTGGTCACCTGGTAAGTGGGGTGTAACTTTTACATTCTCAGCCTCAGTGTCACACTTTTCTTCATTATTTCACTACTCATAGACTTATATATCTGCAAAGTAAGTGGCTAGGGAATGAAATAATGAAGAAAAGAGCACCATGGTTAAGGACAGGGGTCCTCAAACTTTTTAAACAGGGGGCCAGTTCATTGTTGGAGACCATTGGAGGGCTGGACTGCAGCCCCGGGATGAGTTGGCTGCTAAGCTGGACAGGCAGTGGCGGCAAAAACACCCGGCGGGCCGGATAAATGTCCTAGGCAGGCCGCATGTGGCCTGCGGCTGGTAGTTTTGAGGATACCTGGTTAAGGAAGTCCTCACAAATTTCTTTCCATCAAGAGCCAGCTCTGGGAGCTTTTAATTCAGATGCCGATAGGCATTCTTCCCTCCCTCCCCACCCTGCCCTGCCCACCAGAAATGCTTAGGCTAAAAGTCTGGCCTGTTAACCAGCTGGAGAACATCTCAGCCAGGCTGAAAAGGCAATGTATCCAGCCACTATTACATTCCGTTTACTTCATTTTCAAACCTGAACGCACTTTAACAAGATGCTGAGTAAGCTGTTGTAAGGGACCCAAGAAGGGCCAGGCCAGCTTCTGCCCTTAAGGTGCTTATCAAGATGGGGCTTATCAGTGCCAGTAACCAGGGAGAGACAGAGGTGACAAACGTGCTGAGCTGTGAAGGAAGAGAGAGCAGTGTGAGACAGAGAGAGAGTGTGTGTGTGCTGGGAGGAGCCATCCTGGAAAGCTCACGGGAAGGAGACGCTGATGCTACCTTTGAAGGATTGGGTTGGTTCTGGTAGGAGCCATGGGGAGAGGGGAGGTGCTCAAACATCCTCCTGCAGGCCTAGACAGGCAGCTGGCCTCCCTGGGGCAGGCCTTTCAGCTGCAGCCAGTAGTCTGAATGAGACACCTTGTAGTTTCCTTGCCATCTGCTGCCGGGCACGGCCACTGACACACCTGTTGCTCCTTCCTTAACAAGGGAGAAAACAGCCGTGGTCACCTGGTGAGTAGGGTGTAACTTGAAGAATATTAAACAGTGGACGTGCAGCAGCACCAAGACAGCACTTAGCTGTGGAGCACCTGTCTGCAGCGTTACTTCAGCTTTGTTTTTCTACTGTGGTGGTGGTAAAATTTCTCGGAGTGTGCCCTTCACCCCCTCTCTGCGTGCTAGTTCAGTGACACCTGCCTCTCATGCTTTTTGCTTCCTGTGTTTGTCAAGTGCCTGCCTGTCCCCTCGTATGGTCAGGTATAATGCCAAATAGGGAAATACATTGTCTTTCACCAAGTTGCACTTTATCAGGACCTTACGGACAGAAAAGGCCATGTGTTTTCAATGCTGCATCATCTTTACCACTAGCTTAATTCACTAGTGCATGTAGAGGTGATTCCCAGCTGGGGTGGCCCCCTGAGACGGAGGGGCCCACGTTCGCGATGGAAACCAACTCCCTCTGCCTGGTGTTTGCTTTCAGAGCCAACATCGCTCAGAGCCGCAGTTTCCACTCCTTGAACAAGCAGCTCATCATTAACATGGAGCCCCTGCAGCCCCTGCTTCCTTCCCCCAGCGAGCAAGAGGAAGAGCTAGCACCTGGTGAGGGTAAGTCAGCCTCTTGGTTCCAGAGGCCAGCATTGCAGGGTCACTCTGGAGGGGCCGGGGAGGTGCCAGTATGCATATGTCAGGTAAGGGGTTGGAGTGCGGTGGGAGTGAGTCAGAAACTATGTTTTTATAAGATTTTTGTGCTGTGCTGCATTGGGAGTTCCATTAGCTTCTGGAGAAAGTTCTCTGGTGCAAAGTATTTCTAGAATTATTATATGTATGAAAAGACTAATGGCATCAGACACACACTGTCTGATATGGTAACCACTAGCCATGTGTGGCTATTGGAAACTAAGCTTAAATTTATCAAAATGAAAACTCCAGTTCCTCAGTCACACCGGCCATTTTTCCCATGCTTGATGGCCACGTGTGGCTGATGGCTACCACACTGGACACTGAGGCTGAGAACAATTTCTTCATCACAGAAAGTTCTGTCTCACAAATCAGTGGAACCATGGATGGTTTCCACTGAAATCACAGTTGAGGGGGTGGTTATAAAGAATTCTCCGCAGGTGTCTCTACACTGGTCATCCCCCTTTCTGCCTCACTGTTTCCCCAGCCTCTTGTTTCCTTTTCCTCAGTTACATTGCCTGACAGTTTTGATATAAGCTAAAATAAATGAAGTGTCCACTTCCACACAAAATTTGTTATACATATATATATACATATATATAAAAAAATAAAATTTTATATATAAAATATATATGTATATATACACAAAATATATATGTATATAAGTACATATATACTATATATATATATTTTTTTTTTTTTTGCAGTTTTCGTCCAGGGTTGGGTTTGAACCCGCCACCTCCTGTATATGGGGCCAGTGGCCTACTCACTGAGCTATATTTTTAAAGCAGTTATATATGTCTTTCTAGACTTCTTTGTTTTAAGGATTTTATTTGCTTCAGGGAAGAATATCACCACACTTTTTGCTCCAGATACTTGGTGAAGAAAATCTCATATTCATATTAATTTCAAAGTAGATTGAAAACAAATGTACACAAAGTAAATTTATTGGAACCCTTGAATACAAACATGCTTTTTCTTAACTGTATGTGATTTTAGTTGCACCATCGAAATCTGGATACTGGGCAGTTTTAAGAGGGCAGCTCACCGAAAGATCACCTTTATCTCTAGCTTCAAGAATTCCTTTCAAAGGATAATACTTTTCAGTTCCTAATAATAATATGGTTCAGAATGCAGATACCCCCCAGGGGGGTAGCAGCAACCAATTCACACTGATGTATATAGAAAGTATTTTTTTTTTTTTTTGAGACAGAGTCACCCTGGGTAGAGTGCTGTAATGTCAGAGCTCACAGAAACCTCAAATTCTTGGGCTTAAGTGATTCTCTTGCCTCAGCCTCCCAAGTAGCTGGGACTACAGGCACCCACCACAATGCCCAGCTATTTTTTTCTGTTGCAGTTGTCATTGTTTAGCTGGTCCAGGCCAGGTTTGAACCCACCAGCCTGGTGTATATGACCAGCGCCATAACCACGGTGCTACGGACGGCAAGTCAAGAATTTTAGCAAATCTTTTTCTAAAAGGAAGCTATGATGATTAGAAGGGAAACTGGGAAACTGGTTGCCAAAAATTCCGTGGACAGTGTGAAGAGTCCAAATAGTGAAGATGGGGTCTTAGAAGGCACCTTCTGTCCCCAACGGGGCTATGAGAGATGATGATAAAGATCAATCTTATTATGGCCTTCAATATCTGCCTTAAAAACTAACTCTGTAAGTCCCCTGCTAAATTAACTTTCTTAGCCAAAGGGTCTCTGAGTCCATATTGCTTATCTATGTATTTTGGCAGATTATGTGATTTTGTGTGTTTGGCAATTGAAAGAGAAGCAGCTTTAATTTCTGGAGACCGGAGGTTTTCTGACTGGAGACAGGGTCGCTGATTACCTAGCAGTCCAGAGCCCAGGGACTCCCATTGTTCAGGTGCTGCCTTTGTCTTGGGGACCTCGAGTAAGAATAAAAATGACTCTAGCCTTTTTTTTTTTTTTTTTTAAGATGAGGCTAGAAAGACACAGGAAAGTTTAAGTAGCATGTCAGCACCATACAGGGAGCTCATGGCAGACATGATTTCATGTGGATGTTGGAACTATGGAGAGGGTTAAGCACGGCTGTTTCTTCTCTGAGCTTCAGACACAGAGAGGGTGGGGGAAACTCAGACGTCAGCACTTACCTTTGATGTCACTGTTCCCCATCTTGATATACTGGCTCAGATTCTTGTTTCGGAGAGTTTCAAATCGGATATTTTAGAACTGTATTTATGGATAGGTCAAAATCAGCAGTCTGAGCCCTGTTAAAAGAATTGTCTGATTCAGAATTTTAAGAAAATCAGGTTGAGAGAAGGCAGGCGATCTTAACCCTGATCCTTGGGATCTCCATCTCTATGAGGTAATGGGAGGGTCCTGGCACCATGTCTGGTGGTGTGGGTGATGGGGGCATCTCTGATGCTGCCCTGGCTCTCTGGGGTCAGGACCAACACTTTGTTTGACAAACTCTTTCTATTCCTTCCAGAATGTCAAGTTTCTCAAAGACAGCTGACCTGAGTGTTATTGCCCAGATTTGTCCAATGGTGTTCTGGGAAAATGTGTGACCCCATTCACCCACGACAGCTGGAGGATTAGGTCTGCAGTTGGATGCGTCTGGGTAGAGAAAAAACAATCAGTTTCTAGGCACTACCGGGCAACAAGAATGTTTTCAGTGCTCAGCCAAAAGTTGCTTGGTTACAAGATCTGACAGGACTAGTGGTACGGATAGCTCAGCTTCAGATGACACCACAAACCATCTGAAGAGTGACTCTTAGAGTGCATGAGAATTTCAGGAGAAAAAAAATTGAGAGTGGAAATTGTTCTGGGTGGCAATGACATTTTAAGGTGTCATTAATCTGAATAAATTTACATGCAAAATGGAGCAGGTTTTCCATAGTGCAAAATGCTTGTGTGTTTTATTGGTGGAGAGTATATTTCCCGTTGGGGAAGAAGCTAGATTATGGTGACAATTTCTACCTTATGGTAGAAATCATGTGAGATGTCATAACTGGCAGTTCCTAACTCATAGCAAAGAACACTCTTATCTGCTGTAGCAATGGTGCAGACTGCCTTAATTAAACATGTCAGAAAAGCCATGCTCAGTGGCACCCATGGCTCAGTGGGTACGGTGCTGGCCACCTGCACTGAGGCTGGTAGGTTCAAACCCGGGCCAGGCTAGCTAGTGCAACAATGACAATTGCAACAACAACAACAACAACAACAGATAACCAGGTACTGTGGTGGGAGCCTGTGGTCCCAGCTACTTGAGAGGCTGAAGCAAGAGAATTGCTTAAGCCCAGGAGTTTGAGGTTGCTGTGAGCTGTGATGCCATGGCACTCTACCCAGGGTGACAGCTTGAGACTCTGTCTCAAAAAAAAAAGAAAAAAGAAAAAAAGAAAAGCCATGCTGGATAAGTAAAATCAAATAAGAATTGCAAATGCTTGACGCCCCCTGCCGCCAATATGAAAATGTAGTGGAAACACCAGAATTTCCATAAAGGAGTGTCTTGAGGATGGCAGTATGGTAGATTAAAGGGTGGGTTGAAGCTGCTTTTGCATATGATTGAGAAAGTGTCTTTATCGAAGAATAGATGAAAATTAAAAAGAATGGTAAACTTAACTCTCCAAGTCACCTTTACAGCTGTCCCTATCAAGGTTTGTCGTGTGTGTGTGTGTGTGTGTGTGTGTGTGTGTGTGTGTGTGTGTGTGTGATTGCATCTGTATGTTGTGGCTGTGACAGGACATGTGTGGCCCGGGGAGAGGAGGTGGGAAGCAGCAGGGGTGTTTCAAGTATTGCTTACAGTCTCTAACCCTAACCATAGATGGCCTAAGGCGCCTTCACTGAAATGCTACAAAGTCTGCACGGGGACATGCAGAGGCATTCTGAGTGTCTAAAAAGAGTATCGTTCTTATTTCTGAAGCATGCCGGACTCCGATCCCACCCGCACTCCACCCAACACCTAACAGGTGACAGCAGGGCCTGCAGTGTTGTCCCTGTGCATGTCTTTCATGCACCACACAGCTGCTCTGATCCATCACTGCGGAATTTGCCACAGCCCAGGGCTGCCTTGGTTACGCTGTGGCGAGTTTCTCCCTCTCTGCTGAGTCTGAGCTCCTCCTTATCTGTCTGACATGAAAGAACAGCGTCCTCCTCCTTCTCTAGATTTCTGGAATTCTGTAGTCATAGCACAGATTTATCCCCTTCTTCTGGCAGCTTCTGTGTCTTTCTTCCCTGCCACTTTTCCTCTAGGTGCTAAGCCATTTCTTCCCTTTGCTCAGGTACGTCACATACGCGTCACCAGTGATGCACTGGTGTTACTTGAAATTTCTCTTATGTCATGTTCTGCAAAATGATAGAAACTGGTTATAAGGACGCAACCTGTAGCTTAGTGGGCAGGGCGCTGGCCACATATACCAAGGCTGGCAGGTTAGAACTCGGCCCGGGCCTGGTAAATAACAATGACAACTGCAATAAATAGCCAGGCGTGTGGTGCGTGCCTGTAGTCCCAGCTACTCGGGAGGCTGAGGCAAGAGAATCGCTTAAGCCTAAGAGTTAGACATTGCTGTGAGCTGTGATGCCATGGCACTCTACCGAGGGTGACATAGTGAGATTCTGTCTCAGAAAAAAAGAAACTGGCTATAAATCCTGTGTGACCCCCTTACCCTGTAGTTGCCCCTACCTGGTGATGGCAGACCACTTGCCCCCCCATGGGGATTTGTGATTGCTATTTGCTTTATTTTCTCACTGTAAGACTAGGATAGCATTGTCTAGAAAATTTAGAAAGTATAAAAAAAAGCATAAATGAGCAGAAAAAAAGAGTTCACCTCCCAGATTATTCCCCTTCCAGAGGCAATTCATATTAAGGCACAGGCAATTTCCTTCCCTACACATTTCCATGTGGTTGGGATCATCCTGTATATATGATTTTTTCAAATTCCTGCTTTGGTTAATGTTGGAAACACTAGTGCACAAAAATAGATCATAAGGTAAACTGCAGGTTAAAACAGTGAATTGTGAACATATTTAATACAAACGCAGACCAATGGATTAAAATCCTACATTAGAAGGAATGCATGCAAAGCGCTGTTTTAAGTATCCTTTGTATCCTTAAGTATCCTTTAAGTATCCCACATTCTCGGGCTGTCCTGAGTGGTTCCCATTTAACGGCTTCCATAGTCTCCAGCGGCTAATAGGCACAGACTTGCATCTCCAGGTGCTAAGAGGTCTCCATAGAGCTGAGAGCAGTTGCTTCTTTTACTTAAAGTCACACGATTGGATTAGCAAAATCAAAATCCCAAATTCAGTATCATACTTATCAAATTCCAGAAGAAAGCTCCCCAGTTTGGGTCGGCGGCTCCTCCAGGGTAGGAGATGCCAACAGCAGCTCAGAGGGTGAGTGAAGCCCTGAGCAGGCTCTGCAGACCGTGTTTTAGTCTCTTCGGAGGCTTTTCACCTTCCCTTTGGTGCTGTCCTATGGAGCTGTTCTCATTTTTGGAACACTTACTGACAACGTAAGCACTCACTAGAAGTTTGCATCACTTGACAGAGATCTTTGAAATTTGAGTGTTTACGGAGCTGTAAGGAAGCTAACTGCCTCATTCCTGGTCCAAGTTCAGTGCATTTTGTCTTGCAGAGATTTTGTCTTTACATCTTTAGATGCCAACAGTGTGCATCATTTCAGTTCCACAGTTCGGCAATTTCCCATAAATAGTCCATTTTGTGAAATATCATATTCCTCGGGTGTAAACACAGCAGTGGTCCAGGTGGCTGCTCTATTTCTGCATTAATGCCTTGAGTGAGCTCCGGTCTGGCCTCCTATCCCAAGCAGCTGAGTGACCACAGACAAGACTCCCCACCATTCAGAGCTTCCTATTAAACAAAAAGACTGGACTTGAGCACCACTCAGATGCTTTCTAGCTCTAAATTCTAACTCTTTTTCTGAATGTCAGGGTTTAAAACCCCAGACAATGGTAAGGTCTTCTTACATTAAGAATGGGAACTTGGGGACAAGAATATTTTTCGTAGCTTTTGAGTGTTGGAGAGAATGTTGAAGAAGGTCTAGCCCAGGGGCCAGCAAGGTACTGCCCCTGGCCAGCCAGGGCTTGTTTATTTCTGGGCTTTCAGCTAACGATTCCATTTTACATGATGACATGACTACCTATATAATGGCCTTGATTTTGCTTCTTTTAAACAAACTTCAACTTTTAACTTTTTGTTTTTAAACTGCGTCTGCAAAGCTCAAAATTTACAATCTAAGCCTTTGTAGAAAATGTTTGTCCACTCCTAATCTCACTCATGCCCTCAGGATTCCTCTGCAAATCGGAGGCCTGGAGAGGCAAGACAATTTGCCCCATGTCACATAGCTGGGTAAATGCTGGGGCTGGGATCTCGCATCCTGGTTGGCACATTCCTGACTCAAGTGGTCTTAGATGACGCTGAACACCTCCAAAATGACTCAACTCCTTTTTTTGTGAAAACAGAGCCAGTAACTAAGGAACTACATTTATTTTTTACTGATAGCAAATGAATTATCCATCAAAAGAGACCGCTTGTTTTACTTTATATAATAAATGTGGAGAATCTGGGATTCCGTGAGAAGAGCTCCTGTGAATCTGGGGCAGCGTGGAGCCCTTGATTCTCCATCGCAGCTTGCCAGAACCCCGTGAGGCCTCTGTGGCTTCCATCACCTCAGAATAGTGGTCAGGGGCTGGGACCAAGTGTGCCTAAGTGAACACGAAATTCTTAATAGAGCCGGGCTGCTGGGGAGACAGACTTCCCACAGGAAGCTCGCTCCCTTCTGGGAATCTCCTTCTGATTTTAAAGTTGAATTCATTAAATAAGGAATGACTCACTCCAGGGCTTGTTCTAATTACTGATTTGCTCACAGGCAGCGTCAAGGGTCATTGTCTTATTAGCAGAAGCAATTTGGTAGGGAAGCTTCCCGAGTCATTGCTCCTGCTCAGGTGAGCATTTTGGTGCCGCACGTAAGTATTAATAATTCATTGCTTTAAAGGATTCAGCTACGATGAAAAGATGTGCCAGTCAAGTGACTTATGAAGTAATCCAGCCACAGTCCTTGAGGACTAGGCTTGGAGCCAGAGGAGAGCATTGTCGGCATGACCAGCTGTGACAGGCAGACCATGATCTGCACTGGGGGAAGACATTTTGCTTGGCACTTAGACAAGTAAATACTCCCACTACTTCCCTAAGAAACCACAGGAGAAGCAAAGGGAATCTATTACTAACCCATGATTACTAGAAAGCAGAAGCTGGAATTTTCTGAGTTTTAGATGCATCCCATCGTTGGCCTGGGGTTCTGTTTTCTTGCATTTTTTGTTAGTGGGTTGGTAGTCAGTGTTAAATAGATGTTCTTTGCGCTATCCAGGCTTAAACTGAGGCAGAATCTCACAGCCTTTCCCTCCCTCTTTCCTCTCCTCTAAGACCCAGTGTTGCTTATGCGGAACTTAAGTGCCAAGTGGTAGGTCTGAGGCAGGAGGGAAGGGTTCGGAAAAGAGGCTCTGGTCTGCATCAGTGCTGTATACAGAGAGGTTCAGCTTCCAGTTGGCTGGGCAGATAACGAACTGAAGACCCTGGGGGCGGGGGGGTGGTGGCTTCCAGAGTTGGGTGCCTGTGCAGTTGGTGCCGACAGAGATGCCTCGGGGTGGAAGAAGGAGAAGCTATTCAGACTTCTGTTGACATTTGACTTTTTATGACCACCTTACAAAATTTCTGTAGTATAGGTTTTAGAAGGTGTATAACATGTAAAGATATATGATACATAGATATTAGATACATATATATAATTTATAAATAAATATGCAGTTATTGATTAAACATTCACAAAGAAGGTTTGTCCCCCAACAATTTGGATGCAGCTACTCTAGATCTTACAGATGAGTCTACCAAGAAGAAAAGGTTGGATGTGTTTTTGAAACTCTGTTCGTGCCAAAGCTCCAGGTTCCAAAATAGATGTGAGATCTCTCTGCTCCAGTTACGGTGGTGACATGCCATTTTACATGCTTTTGGTCTAGCACTCTGGTAAGCCAGAATGAGTCACCCAATCATAGTCTAGGCTTTTCTAGCTATTTGGTAGGTGCTGTGTCATTCTCATTATTAAATCCTCTATGGTGACCCTCTAAGTCCCCAGTTTCCAAAGGTGCTGGACTCCTCTTGAGCAGACACAGGACATAACATTAGTGAGAATTCTCTGGTGGTGGGAAGAGCATTGGATAGAGATGGGAAGACCGAGCTTTCTTCATTCATCTAGTCATTGATAAACATTTACATCTTATCTGGCACATGCTGGACGCTGAGACCACCTAGATCTTATTTTCTCTTCTGAAAAACAAGGTGTGATGATTTCTGAGCTTCCTCCCTCCTCTTGACTGTTCTTAAATCATTCTTCCCCCAAATTGCTGCTGTTCGTATGCATGTACTTTGGATCCTTGTTCATTGCCTTTGAAAACAAAAGGAATAGCCACCTGCTCTTTTAATGTGGTGAATGAATCAGTAAGTGTGTGGCACAGGGATCTCTAACAGCACAGTTTCATTTTGCTCCTTTCTTTTTGTGAGTTGCAACTTCCAGTCTAAAATTGAAAATTAATATCAGCGCGCTTAACAGGGAATAGGAGATGAATGTTGTTCCCCTTGAAAGAGCCCTCGCTTGCTTTGGAGGAGTCCAGTTAGGAATGTTTTAAACTATTCTATCTCCACTTCAACATTAGAAATTTGAAAATGGGCAGATACGTTAGCTGAAAAAGAAAGAAATGAAAAGGGTTTTTAGGATAACCCCCTTGATAATCTGAACATAAACTGGAAATTTTGCTGTTAGAGAAAGGAGCATCCATGTCCAAAAAGAGAGCAGCCCTTGTCCTTTGTGATCTTGTCACGCTGCGCCTGGTACCTTCACCTGCAGCTGGACAAATTGGCCACTAAGTGCAG
Source organism: Galagoides demidoff (assembly GCA_963574575.1). Lineage (NCBI taxonomy): Eukaryota > Metazoa > Chordata > Mammalia > Primates > Galagidae > Galagoides > Galagoides demidoff. The sequence continues at coordinate 10,230 of CAUYQV010015232.1, read as the reverse complement.
GTTTGATCCCACCCAGCTCTAGGACCAACTGATTTGTTTTTTAATGTGAAATCCAAAGCAATTCCATAGCTATGCAGACAATTTGGAAAATACAGAAAAATACAAATAAAAATGTAAAACCACCTGCAATCCCAGATACTCGAACTATGGTATGCTGGTGTCTAATCCATGACCATTTATGTATTTTTACCAAAATTCTTTTAAAACTTTAACAGAATTATGCCAGAGATGCTATTTGTAATTTTTTTCACTTTACAATATGATGTAAATATTTCTTACTGCATTAAATATTCTTCCACAATTTTATTTTTAATGGACATACATTGTCCCAACACATACACATACAACAGCCTCTCTTACCCTTGGCCTACATTCTGCCAAACTATTTGTGAGACTATTTCTCCTCAAAGCCTTGCAAAAACTGGGTGCAACAATTTTTAAAAAATTTTGTTAATCGAAAGGCAAAACCTAGAATGGCTGGACTTTTTTTTTTTTTCCTTCCTTTTTGAGTCCCAAGTAGAACGTGTGAGAGAGATGCCCTTGGCTAATGCGTTGGGTAGAAAATTGAGTCCTGCTCCCTTTAGCTTCTCGATTACAGAGCAACAACACAAGGGGAAGGAGGGAAATAGACACCCTGTTTCTTAATAGCATCTGCAAAGCTGTTGAGAAATATGGAGAAAAAAATTAGAGCTCCATTTATTTATACAATTTGATTTCATTTCCTTTATTTGGAGGAAAAATGGTTTGTCTGTATTGGTGACTTGAGCCTGGAAGGTGTGAAATAATAAAGCAGAAGTGACTGGGAAACAAATTCATCCTGTATGGAGACAGAGGAAGTGGATTCTTGCTTGTGACTATAGGTATTACAAACAAATTGAAGGAGGTTGTCTGACTGAAGCCGGTGAGCAAGCATTTCTTTTTTCCAGAAGCCTCTGGAGAGACTCCGTTGGCATCTGACAAAATTTCACTATCAATAGATGGCCTTGATGTAGCCAAATCATGGAACATTTTCAAGCACATGAGGTTTAAGCAGGATAGAAGAAAACAGAATTCTGTTCAAATGGAAGAAAGAGTCTGAACAATAGCTAGCCTTGGTCAGCAGGATGGTTTACATTCCACTCCCAGGAAATTCCTCCTGCATGTGTCTGGAGAATGCATTACAGTTGTGAAATTGCTAGTCCCTGTCTGATCTCCATAGTAGATTTTCAGCTGGTTCCATGTATGGACGGCTACGGAAGGTTTCCCTTCATGTTACCACCACCCCTACATTGGGGGTAACCATAGATATGCAGGCCCTATTTTTATTCATAGGAGTTTAAAGTGTCTTGGGTTGTTGAATATCAGGGTGTTTCTTATAGAAGATAAATCCGAGAAGAGATGGACAGCGGTCTAGCTGGACGATCTCTGGGTTGCTGGTTGAGTAATGACATCTGTGTGCTTCCCTGGTGCTGCCCACATGTGCTGCTTGATCACTGGAGGCTGCAGGCCCTGTCCCCTGTGTGTGGCCCCTTCACTTCTCCTTTTCCCCAGCACATGGCTTCTTTCATCCTATCTGCAGGGACCTTTCTCTCAGAGAGTGACGGCTTGTCACGTTAGAGGTCAGGTGTCCGTGATCAGGGTTTTATTGTTGGGTGGGCTAGCTTTGCTCTCCAGCCTGAAGATCACGACACGGCCTCAGGAATTTTGTAAGTATGGATGGAAGGAAGGAGAAGCCCATCAATGAATATTTCAAAATACTGTTCCTGTTATTCTTTGTTGTCTGGAGAAAGTCAGAGAAGTGGAGATAAGGAATTTGGGATCCTAGGTAGAGTACTTTGGTGGAGTGAGATGAGCCCGACCTCCTCTGCAGTATGTTGACCCCATATAGCCTGTTCAGTCCATGCTGTGCCCTGTGTTCTCAGCTGCTATGGGCCACTGCCACCTGGATGGCACACAACGCTCACACTCCACACATCAAGTCTGACATGTTTATAAGGACACTCGCCATTGCTCCCTTCCCTGAAACCCACTCCCAAACCTCCTCTGCTCTGACTTGATTAATGACTCACAGTTGTCCCAGCCACACCTGGAGGTCACCCTCACCTTCTTACCCACATCCACTCAGACACGGGAGCTTTCTCAATTCTGTCTCAGAAATCACTGTGACATTCCCTCCCCCTCCACCCCGCTCAGCTGCTCCAGCTCCCTTGTAGATCCGCTCTCCTTCTCTTCCTTGGAGCCCTGCAGCACCTCCCTCAGTGACCTCCCTGTAACCTACCCTCTGAGCTCCTGCTAGAGCCCTTTCTGGAAGTTGCTGGAACCTGCCCATTGACTGTGAGGAGGGTCCAGTGCACAGGGTGTTCAGGTTCCTCATGCTCTGGTCTCTGCTGGTCCCTCCAACCTCCTGCCTCATCTCCAGCTTTTCTTCCTGCCGTGACCCTCACGCCATTCTCCCCAAGCAAAGCTGCCCCTTCCCGTGCTGCTCATCTGTGCAGTTCCTTCCTGCACGGGCTGGCTCCTTTGTTCACTCTGTTCTATTTTCTTCCCCTCTCCCCACCAGGTCAGTCTATACTGATTGTACACTAATCTCTCAAGCAGCTTCTTCTCTGTGACATTTCCTGGGTCTTGACAAAGCAGTAGTAACTGATTTCCTTTGCTTGTGTTTGCACTCTGGTATTTAAAACAGCTCTCTCTAATCATCAGGGTACACGTCTGGCCCAACTGGGTGCTCCCTCCCAGCACAAGCCTGGTCCGGCTCAAGAAAAGATAGATGACCCAATCATGCTAAGATGACTTTTCTGGTCCTGACCTGAAGCCCTAAGATGAAACATAAGTTCTGTATTATAGAGCAAAACATGAAAGTCAAAATTCTAATTTAAGTCCATTGAAAACTCAGAATGAGTACTTTGTATATTTATAACACATTAGGCTTTTTACATTATTTAAAAAAAATAAGTGACTTTTTATATTGTTTGCCCTGCCACTATTTCTTAAAGTTTTGAACATTACCCCATTGGAGCAGAGTAGGATAATTTTAAACACTTTGTTCACAGATTCCGTAGTCACTTTTGGGGAAGAGGGTGAGGCACTAAATACATTCTTTAGAGCATAGAAGCAGTGACTTATGAAAACATCTGTCTCGAGTCACAAGTGTGCTTTCTGATTTTCCTCTTCCAAATCAAACTGCTTGGAATGCCAGGCTCTTTCTTGTGTCAGGAAAATATAAGGAACTAACTGTGCAGAGGATCTCAGGGCTCCTGTGAGCAAGGGTGCTGGAGAGAGTCTGACTGCACTGTCTGAACTTCACCCTGACTGCAACTGTGTCCCCCAGAGGGTCTTTACTGTCCTCTCTGCTACCACTACATAGTGATTCCCGGCCCCACTGAGAAGGCTCTCAGTTTATAGGCAGGAAACACTTAGCCTGGTAAGGGAATTGTATGAAGAAGACTACCCCATATGCCAAGATGCCTCATCTACATCCAGGGGTTCTCTTATGTAAGTTATCCTAATTTGGTACCCATGAGCATTTCTTTGAAATGGCGAGGACAGATGTTGTCGCCTGACCTTCCGAATGAGGAGATGGGATTTAGAGCTGGTGGCTTACCTTGCTGCATGGTCCTGACTCTCAGAGTTTTTGGGACCAGCCTCCGTTTTTCTTACATACTGAGAATATATCCATCCTATCACAAATGTATTATTAACATATATTACATTTTATTATTAAATTAATAAAATATTAGAAAAGTCCTCTGAGGTTTGTGATACTCCTGAGGACTCTTAACGATGAATATTTAAAGAGTAAATTTATTACCAGGAAATGTAATGAATATAATAATATTTTATTGTCTTTCTACTTGGAGTTAGCAGTCAGCTAAAATTTCAGTGGATCTCCATAATTGTTTTATAACTGATATAATAACTAATGGAAGAATCCATTATATCTGGGATATCTGTTAGTTACCAGCTAATAAAATACATGATAATGATGATGAAATGATTCCAGGTTGCATTTATGAAGGGCCTACTCCTTATCAGGCACCCAATGCTGTAAGCACAAATATTGTCATGGTTTTATAGATTTTAGCGAGCATCCATAATTTTCTCAAGGTAACAGGCTGGTCAGGTAAAGTCTTAACAACCAGAAATGCTAGTTCCCTACTATTTGGAGGGAAGTAACTAGTAATGACATCTTACAGAGATAGACAGCTGGCTGAAGGAAGAGAATCCAGACTACGCAAATCCTCATTGTCTTCTTCTTAAGCAGTTACAAGAGACCCCCCCCCCCCAAAAGCCCATGTGTTGAAAAGAAAATCACTAACATTTATTAATTAGTTGCATGGTGTCAGGAACTGATGTGAGCATGTCACATGTATTAACTTGGTCGATCCTCCCAGCAAATCTGGGAGGTACACATTGCCTTTATAATGCTCATTTTGAAGACATGGAAACTGAGGCTCAGAGATGATAAATGCCAAGATCATAACATTACATGAACTCACTATTAAATTCATCTAATCAGTTGATACCTGTGCACATGTGGAAATAACACTCACAGGAAATCAAGCAGGTGGAGATGGGCATATTCACACCTGACAGGTGCAGTGCATACCATCCGGGTGAAGGGCACACTTATAAATTTGGCTCACACTGTACAAAAGCAATTTATGAAACCAAAACATTTGTACCCCTGGAGTATTCTGGAAGAAAGAAAAAGATCAGAACCCCGGGACTGCTCAAGAGTCTGTGCTTTCAGTCTGGACTTCTATAAGCATGTAGCAAGTTCTTGTTCACCAACTAGGAACCAGCATTGTCTTGGGCACTTGAAATACACATCTCATTTCCTTTTCATCACAAGCATGAGCAGAGTAATTGTCTCCATTTTACAGTCAAGGTATCAGGGCTCCAGGCTGTCCAGTAACTGCCAATCACCCACAAAGTAGAGGCCAGTTATTACCTTGCCCCAAATCTGTGTCAGGAAATTTATTGCAGAAGTAGACATGGAATTCAGGCCCCTGAAAAGCTCTTAACATTAAAGGTTGTTCCCCTTCTTTGGCTTCTGCCTGATTTAGCAAGCAGTGTTTCTGACGTCTCATTATGGAAAATCGATTCTCCTCTTCACACATCCTCTGCTTTCTTTGACCTCCTGTCACTGCCCGGACATGCATTCCCAATTCTTCAAACAAACGAATGAATCAAAACAGGAACAGTGTTCAAGGGTGTCCAAATGTATTGCTACTGATACTGTTCTCTTGAGCGCAGTGCCCTGAATAAGAACCACATCCCTGGTGCAAGGTGTATTGTGCAGAATTTGGGGATTGCCTCTGTATCCCTGCCTGCCTTTTCTTCTTCCTCTGGAAAGGCAGCCACAGCTCTGGGCAGAGTCCAACAAGGTAGGGAGAAATAGCTGGGACAATACAGAATGCTGGTCTTGCTGGGTTCTCTTTCTCTAAATCAAAGCAGGAGATCCACAAAAGAAAGAGAGGAAAGGAATTTCCTGAGGGTCTCTGAGAAGCGGCCTAGAGAATGAAAGCAAGTTTAAGAGAGGGAAAGACCAAAAACTGTATGAAAAGCTAACTGTTGTAACAGGCTGTAGTTAAACTAATAATCACATAAATAATAAATAATAATTCGAAGCTAAAAGGTAGGAAGGCGGAATTTGAAAGGAGGATGAGATTTTAAGCTTGAGAATTAAAGGAGAGTAACTGTCCTGGTGGAAAAGGATGGAAAGAAAGTATGGTGGGAGCTTTAGTTCCAGTTTTATACTTGCTTTCAGTTTTGTTTCTGGAAGGTCTGTTTGTTCCACGTGAGCTGTGAGGTCATATGTGGTTTTAACATGGTGACAAGCAGAAGGCTGGGTGTGGTGGCTCCCTTCTGTAATCATAGCACTTTGGGAGGCCAAGGTGGTTGGATTGCTTGAGCTCAAGAGTTTGAGACCAGCCTCAGCAAGAGCAAGATCCTGGCTCTATTACAAATAGAAAACAGCCAGGTATTGTAGTGGGCAACTGTGGTCCCAGCTACTTGGAAAGCTGAGGCATGGGGATGGCTTGAGCCCAATGGTTCAAGGTTGCTGTGAGCTATGTTACCATGGAACTCTACCCAGGGTGACTGATTAAGACTGTGTTTCAAAATAACCAAAACAAACAAACCAACCAATCCAAAATGCCCACGAAGGTAAGCAGAAAGATTTATCTATATTCCCTCTAAAAAGGCTGGGGGGTGGGGGGAGGGCATTTCCTCAGCATTTTGCCCTGGCCTACTGCCATGCCAACGGGCCCTCATTAATATTTGAAATACTTAATCTGTGTCACCACAAAGCAGGATTCATCAACCACAGAACGGTGGTTGCCAGATTTGTTCTTGAGCCTCCGAAATGTTTTTAGGAGTCCTTCAAGAATTCTTGTTTGTGACTGTAGTAGGTCCTGTTCCAGGACCCCATCTCTGTGTGTCTGTCTTCTGTGTGGGGATTCTGCTCAGAATTCTATCATCAGCGGAACTGCAAGCAAAGGGTTGAAGAGTTTGTGAATTTTTAGGGGTATCTTTCTTTCAAGATTCAGGTTTGAAAATTGACTAACCCTGTGAGAATGGGACTCCTGTGTCATACCTGGGACCACTAACCTGTGAGAGGGGCGTGGGGCCCCCTGGGGTCCCGGAAGAGGCCTTTCTTACCTCAGGCAGCAGCAGAAGGCTGGAAATGTCCTTCTGCCCTCCAGTACTTAACCACTGGTCTTACTCGTTTTTCCTGTCTGTATTTTTACATAGTTGAGGTCACAGTGCTTATATAAACATGCTTTTTTAAAAAAAAATTTATTGTTGGGGATTCATTGAAGGTACAAGAAACTAGGTTTCACTGATTGCATTAGCTGGGTAACGTCCCTCTTACAATCGTGTCTTGCCCCCAAAAGGTGTGGCACATGCCAAGACCCCACCCCCCTCCCTCCTTCCCTCTCTCTGCTATTCCCTTCCCCTACCCCACCATGTCATTCATTGTCCTCATATCAAGATTGAGTAGTAGGATTCCTGCTTCTCCATTCTTGTGATGCTTTACTAACAATAATGTGTTCCACTTCCATCCAGATTAATACAAAGGCTATAAAGTCTCCATTTTTTTTAATGGCTGAATAGTATTCCATGGTGTACATATACCACGGCTTGTTAATCCATTCCTGGGTTGGTGGGCATTTAGGCTATTTCCACATTTTGGCAATTGTAAATTGAGCTGCAGTAAACAGTCTAGTGCAAGTGTCCTTATGATAAAAGGATTTATAAACATGCTTTTTTCATTTAGTAGCATATTACGAGCATTCCTCACATCATTCAGTTCTATACATGATTTTTTATGTCTATACAATATTCCATCACCTATTTTTTTTTTTTTTTGAGACGAAGCCTCAAGCTATCCCCCTGGGTAGAGTGCCATGGCATCACAGCTCATAGCAACCTCCAACTCCTGGGCTCAAGCGAGTCTCCTGCCTCTGCCTCCCAAGTAGCTGGGATCACAGGCGCCCGCCACAACGCCCGGCCATTTTTAGGTTGCAGACATCATTGTTGTTTGGCGGGCCCGGGCTGGGGATTCGAACCTGCCACCTTAGGTGTACATGGCTGGCGCCTTAGCCGATTGAGCCACAGGCGCCAAGCCATATTTGATTTATTCTTACGAATCACTTCAAATCCTTTCTGGGACAAGATGGGGTATTAAGTAAACAGGTCATGTCAAGTAGCAACAGTACAGTGTAGAAAGGGTTCAGTGCCATAAAAGAGGAACTGCTAAAATGTTACGAGAGGAAGTAAAAAGCATTTCTAGAAGGGGTAAACAAGAGTCCCCACCTCTTAGTGCATTCCAGTGCCCCTGTTTTCCTAATAAGCCATTGAATAAAGAAATCAGAAGACACGTAAATGGGTTACAGAGGGACCAGAATGGAGCTAGTCGGTAGCTGCATGTTCAAATGTGATGGACTCTGAGAACATAGGTTATGGATTCCATTCGTGGGTGGTTTGGGCTCTGCTGGACTGTATCCCGCACCGGCAGCATATTCAATAGTAAGTTGGAGTGTGCCTGCAACCTGCACCTGACCAGCACTGAGCATGTGGAAACATGAAACTCTCGGACCATTAAACAAGCCTACAGAGGAAAGCCAGATATGGTGAGTCTTCAGCATAGCAGCTTCAGGCTGAGCTCAGCTGTTGGTGCAGCAGGAACTGGGCTCTCAGCTCAGAAACTGTCAGGAGCATTATAATTAAAGTTCTTCACCTCCCCCTGACCAGGGCTGACAGCTGTGAGAGCAGAGCTGCTAGGAGAGGCACACATATTGTTAAATCAATTCAGATACAAGGAAAGGGTGGGAATCATCCCACCTCTGCAATTTCCAGAATAAAGGGCACTTCTATTCCAGGGAAACTCATGAGTCAGAGATTCCTATGGCATCTTGGATGACAGAAGTACTTTTTTACACTTCGGAAAAAATATGGCAGTTTCTTACAAAGTTATATATACACCTACCTTATGATTCAGTAATTCATAGCCAGTAATTGGCTAGGTGTTTAGCCAAAATAATGACAATGTGTATTTAGAAAAAGATTGGTATATGATTGTTCATAGCAGCTTTATTCATAGTAGTCAAAACCGAAAACAGCCCAGCTGCCCATCAATAGAAGAATAAACAACTGAGATTTAATCACACGATGGAATACTACTCAGCAGCTGAAAGGATTAAGCTCCTGATATATGCATGATTGATGAATCTCAAGAACAACATGCTAAGTAAAGAAACTTTACCCATAAAGTATATTTTGTATGATTTCCTTTCTGTACATTTCTAAATCAGGAAAAATCTATGGTGGAAACAAAATCAGAACACTGATCACATTTGTGTGATTGGGCATAGGGAATAACTGGGACAGGAGGACAGGAGGGGACTTTCTAGGGCGATGACCATGTGATATTACTTCATAGGGGTTTAGTTTGCACTTGTGTGTGCATCTGTCAAGACTCTATGGATGCACATCAAAAGGGAAAACTGAATGGGAAATACAACAAAAAATAAGTTCCATGTTGAGGGAAGCAGGGATGTGGGTCATTGTCAGATTTGAATTTTTAAAAGTCAGTTCGAAAAAACCAATTAAAAATAGTTTGAAATCCTAAACAGAAACTATGCTAAAGAGGATAAATGGATGACAAATAAGCACACAAAAATATCTTCAGTATTACTTCTTTTTAGAGAAATACAAATTAAAATCACAATGAGTTATCACTACACAATTCTTAGAATGACTCAGAAAATAATGACAATACCAAGTGTTGACTAGACATGGTGGTTCACACTTGTAATCCTTGTATACTGGGAGGCCAGGGAGGCAGGGGCATTGCTTGAGTTCAGGAATTTGAGAACAGCCTGAGCAAGAGCAAGACCCCATCTCTACTAAAAATAGAAAAACTAGCCAGGCATCATGGCAGGTGCCTGTAGTCCCAGCTACTTAGGAGGCTGAAGCAAAAGGATCTCTTGAGTCCAAGAGGTGGAGGTTGCTGTGAGCCGTGATGCCATAGCACTCTACCCAGGGTGACAAAGTCAGACTGTCTCAAAAAAAAAAAAAATAAGATACCAGGTGTTGGTGAAGACTTCAAACAATGAGAATTCTCATGTATCTCTGGTGGGAATACAAAACTCTACAGCCACTCTAGAAAACAGTTTGGCAACAAAATTAAACACACACCATATAATTTAGTAATCCCACTTGTTCAATAGAATTTATAAAAAGCTCTTGTTTTTGTTTTTTATTTTAAGTAAGTTTATTTCAGGTTAATGTAAGGGTACAAGCAACCAGGTCACAATATCTGATTTTGGTAGGTAGAGTTCATCTTGTGGTTATGTCGCACACACAAAAGGTGTGCCAAACCCCCACCACCACCAGGCCCATTCAGTGAGAGCACCCAAACCCCCTCCTCCTCCCTCCTTACCCTTAACCCCAACTAGAAGTTAAATGAAATCTTCTCCTATTTGGGCATACATTGGATCATCTGCGGGCTTCATATTAGTATTGAGTACATTGGACATTTGCTTTTCCATTCTTGTGATACTTTGCTAAGAATAATGTGTTTCTTTCTCTCTCTCTTTTTTTTTTTTTTTTGAAACAGAGCCTCAAGCTGTCCCCCTGGGTAGAGTGCTGTGGCATCACAGCTCACAGAAACCTCCAACTCCTGGGCTCAAGCGAGTCTCCTGCCTCTGCCTCCCAAGTAGCTGGGACCACAGGTGTCTG
>CAUYQV010015231.1:0-21794 GCA_963574575.1 Galagoides demidoff | reverse complement strand
TTTTATGGGGTACAGAAAGCAAAAAAAGGAAGAAGGGTACGAGTACACTTTTCATTGGTGGTTAGTGATTTCACTAGTAAGGCTACATTTATGATTGGTGGTTGATGATTTCACTAGGGGTACAGGTGAGGGGTATGGGATTTTCTTAACTGGGGGCTAAGGTCGAGGCAGCTTGATTGATTAGGTGGCAGGAAGAAAATACCTGTATTTCAAGGTAATAGAAACTAACTGTTTTATTGTGGTCAGATGACTCAGTTGCCCAAGGAGGCATAGTCAACTTTAACTTATGGCTCTGTTGCCCAAGGAGGAATAATCAATAGTTACAGTTGAGTTACCAGGAATGGAATGGCGGAGCTGCAGGGTGCGGCCCTGTAAGCTAGAGGTTAAGAAATGCAGTAAACAGCTAGGATTGGGGCTTGGGCAGGCTTGTACAGTGAACAGCAAAATGGAGTTAGTTTGGCCCTCTCAAGTTCTCCTAAGGAAAAGACCACATCAGTCCTTATTGCAAATAATAATTAGCATAACTCAGTGACCTATTTCTGATTCAAAAGTCAATTTCCTAAATCAATCTTCCTAAACTAATCAAGATTGGTGTCTCTAGGGTGGGAACTAAATTTACAAAACAATAAGAATGAGAGACAGAAGGTGAAGGTGACTTAGGACCTAAACTGACCAGACCAGCTGTGTCATGTCCACTCTAGCCTGACAGTCTCCATCTGATTCTCTCTACATGTGCTTCCACTAGTATGCTATTGGTGGGAATGTAGATTGGTAAACTGTTATAGAAAACAGTATGAAAGTCCCTAAATAAATTAAAAGTAGAATTACCACACAACCCAGCAGTCCTTCTTCTGGATATATACCCAAAGGAGATGACACCACCACTTAGTAAAAATATCTGCACTCCCATGTTCTTTGTGGCATTTTTCACAACAATTAAGATATAGAAACAGCCTAAATTCCCACTGATATATGAGTGGATAAAAAAAGAAGTGGTGTGTATACATACAATGAAATACTATTCAGCCTTAAAAAATAAGGAGATGTTGCGATTTACTGCATGAATAGACCTGGAGGACATTATGCTAAATCAAAATAAGATAGATACAGAAAAAAAAAATCACATGATCTCACTTATACATGGAATATTTTTAAAAGAGCTCACATACACAGAAATAAGTGGCTACTACAGGTAGAAAGGTGGGGAAAGGAAATGGGGAAATGTAGGTCAAAGGTTACAAAGTAGCAGATGTGTGGGATGAACAAGTCTAGAGAGCTAATGCACAATGTGAAAACTAAAGCTAATAAAATTGCATTGTATCAGGGATTTTTAAAAATATATTTCAGCTGCTTTTGTCACCAGAAAATGTAACTATGTAAGATGATTGATAAGTTATTGGGGGCTTTTTCATGTTTTTTTCATTTTTCTGAGACAGGGTCTTTCTCTGTCACCCAGGCTGGAGTGTGGTGACACAATCATACCTCACTAAAACCCTCAAATTCCTGGGCTCAAATGACCCTCTTGCATCAGCCTCCTGAGTATCTGGTACTATAAACAGAAGTCACCACACCTGCCTAATTTTCTTCCCTTTTTTAGATATAGGGTTTCACTATGTTGCCCAGATGGTCTCAAACTTCTGGCCTCAAGTGATCCTCCTGCTTTGACCTCCCAAAGCATTAGGATAACAGGTGTGAGCCATCTCCCTAGGCCATAATAGATATGCTAATCTGCTTTGTGATAATAGCCATTTTACTATCTGTATCTATCCCCTAACATCATGTTGTGAACCTCAAACATACACAATAAAATTTTTTTAAAAATTAAAATTAAAAAAGAACCTCATTTAGGAGCATTTTCACTATAGCTGCTGGAGCTATGGAGTAGAGAGAACAAGACAACCTTTTAGATGTGGGAATGACTGATGAGGGGGTGGAGTAAGATAGAGAATAAAGTGAGAAAATGCAACAATTTCTAAGGAGAACAGGGGGAAAAACATTAAACGCAGGATTCAGATGTTGATATTCTTTTTGCTGTTCAGTATCAGAATCTCACAGGGGAAGAAAAAAATGCACAATTCTCAGGGTGAAAGGAAAACACGTGCAAAATCACTGAGGGGAAGGAAAAACATCAGTAAACCATTCAAATGATGATTTGTTGTCAGGATTAGATACCCAGTGATATAAGTAAATATTCACACAGAGACTGTGTGGTAGGAGCATTAATAATTCATACATTGGGATGCTTCCCAGGGATCTATTTGCTACAATTCAAATCTGAGGCATGACAGAATTTGATGTAAGTTGGAGGCCCCAGGTACCCCTATTTCTAACCCCATATTTTGGGGTTAGAAATAAGGCTGCAAATAAGAGAATCAGATAAATTTTAGAACTAAAGAATCACCTAATTGAATTCTCTCCTTAACAGATAAAGACACTGTGGCTCAGAGAAGAGAGACATTTATCTAGTGAATTACTATGGGACCTGGGATTTTAGGCCAGGACTCCATTCTCACCCTCATACAATTGGCTGCTGGTGTCATCCATGTGGGTCCAGAATGGAGGAGAACCGGAACAGAGAGACACTTAAGCCAAATGCAATCCCTCACCCCAATTCCCATCTCCAGGAATCCGGAAGTGCAGATATCCTAAAATGGATAATAAACAAAAAGGGGAAATTACTGTAAGAAAGTCTGGGCTGGCTTGGCACCTGTGGCTCAAGTGGCTAAGGCACCAGCCACATACACCTAAGGTGACAGGTTCAAACCTAGCCCGGGCCACCAAAACAACTATGACGGCTGCAACCAAAAAAAAAAAAAAATAGCTGGGAGTTGTGGCGTGTGCCTGTGGTCCCAGCTACTTGGGAGGCTAAGGCAGGAGACTCGCTTGAGCCCAGGAGTTGGAGGTTGCTGTGAGCTATGCTGCCACAGCACTCTACCCAGGAGGATAGCTTGAGGCTCTGTCTAAAAAAAGAAAAAGAAAGTCTGGGCCATCATAACAAGAAAAAAAATGTGGGGGGGCCCTTCATCTCATCATGTGAATTAAACAAATGAAAACAGCATCAAATCACATGAGACCAAACCAATGTTCTACCATGATCTATAAATCAACAAGTACTTTTTGTGGGACTTCTATGTACTAAATACTAGGTGAGGCTGTGAGAGATGTAAATGAGACATGATACTTAATTTGCTCTTCCAAAGGAGATCTCTGTATCAGTGGAGAAAAGTAGCTACAGCACAAGTGAAGTTAGCCACCAAAAGGGCTGGATTTTGAGGATAAATCCTCATTTAAAATATTAAGCTCCATGATTGCCTTTGTGTGTTCATATTTATGTCTTAAACAACTTGGCTTAGAAATTTGGGCCACTCATTCATTTATTTGACAAATATTTATTTGGTATATATTTTGGGGCTAGTGGTGCTAGGGATACAATTGAGACCAACACACAGTGTCTGGCTTTGTGGATTTCATAGTTTTGTGAGAGACACAAACACATGGACACAAAAATATAGTCATACGGGGTAAGGGATATCATGAACGGCAACATAACAATGTCACAGGAATGTATAGACATTTATATGCCTTCTGAGGGCTAAAAGGGCTTCTGTGAGGAAGCTAAGGACTGAAGGACAAGTATGAATTAACAAGGCAAAGGAGTGAGTGAAGAAGCAGAAGGAAGGCTATTCCTGGCACAGGGAATGGCATGTACAAAGTACAAAAGACAAGAAAGCGAAGTATGGAAGTTATTTAAGATCAATTAAGTGCTATATTGTTGGATGCAAACATTAAGTATATTACAAGATCAGAAGAGGGGAAAAACTAAAAGTTTTTTGGGGGAAGGGTAAGTGGGAATAAAGACTAGGAGAAATTTCTTTCTTTCCTTTTTTTTTTCTTTTGACATTTGTACCAGGATGTTTATTGCAGCCCAATTCATCCTTTCAATGACATAAAAACAGCCCAAGTGCCCATCAACCCATGAATGGATTAACAAATGGTGTTATACGTACACCATAGAATACTATGCAGCCATAATAAAGACAGAGACCTCACATCATTTACGTTTACCTGGATGGAGGCAGAACATATTCTTCTTCATAAAGTATCTCCAGAATGGAACAAAAAGTATCTAAGGTATTCAATACTACTATGAATTCAATATAGAAACACTTAAACATTCATACAAATGGGAAAACATAACTACAGTCCAGAAAGTAGAAGTGAAGTGAAGAGAGAAGGGAGGGGTTGAGGGAGGCAGGAGGAAGGATGCCATGGCACTCTACCAAGGGTGACATAGTGAGACTCTGTCTCAAAAGAAGGAAAAAAGAAAAAGAAAGACAGATGGAAGCTGGACAGACAGAAAGGCAGAAAGACAGACAGACAGAAAGACACACACACACAGAGGAAGACAGACAGAAAGATGCACAGAGAGAAAGACAGATAGATGGACAGAATGATATACAGACAGATGGAAATACAGAATGTCAGACAGAGAGAAAGATAGAAAGAGAGAGACGGAAAACCAGAAAGAAAAAGACAGAAAGAAAGACAGAAAGTCAGACAGACAAAAAAGAAGAAAAAGAGACAGACAGACAGAAAGACAGACGGACAGACAGACAAACAGAAGGAAAGACAGGAAGACAAACACACACAAAGAAAGACAGACAGACAGGAAGAAAGAAGACAGATGGGCAGAAAGAAAGACACACAGACAGAAAGATGGAAAGACAGACAGACTGAGAGGCAGAAATACAGAAAGACGCATAGAGAAACAGAAAGACAAAAAAACAGATGGACAGACAGAAAGACAGTTAGAAAGACAAAACACTGGACAGACAGACAGAAAGTAAAACAGACTGAAAAAGAAACAGAGACAGACAGACAGACAGACAGCAACAAAGACAAAGAGACAGCCAGGCAGCTAGAAAGACAGACAGAAAGCCAGCCAGACAGGCAGACAAAAAGACGGACAGACAGATAGAAAGACACACACACAGAGAGAAAGACAGACAGAAAGAACAGATGGACAGAAAGAAAGACACACAGACAGAAGACAGAAAGACAGAATGACAGAAATAGAGAAAGACACAGAGACAGACAGAAAGACAAAAAATAGACAGACAGACTGATGGAAAATAAAGACAGAATGCCAGAAAGACAGGATGATAGACAGACACACAGAAATAAAGAGACAGACAGTAAGACAGAATGACAGACAGACACAAAACCAAGAGAAAGACAGAAGGACAGACAGAAAGACACACAGAAAAAGAAAGACAGAAAGATAGAAAGATGGACAGTCAGAAAGAACGACAGACAGAAAGACAGACACACAGACACAAAGAGAGAGACAGACAGAAAGACAGCAGAGAGAAAGACAGAAGGACAGACATACAGACAGAAAGAAACACAGAGAGAAAAATAGACATACAGACAGGCAGAAGGACAGGCAGACGTACAGAGAGAAAGACAAATGAAAGGACACACACAGAGACATAAAGACAGAAAGACAGGCAGATGTACAGACAGAAAGACAGAGAAAAACAGACAGAAAGGCAGAAAGACAAAGACAAAAGATGGACGGAAGGAAGAAAGGAAAAGAGAGGGAGAGAAAGAAAGATGGAAAGACAGACACAGGGACAGAAAGACAGAAACAAAGACAGACACACAGAAAGACAGAATGACAGACAGACAGAAATAGTAAGACACAGACAGACAGAGAGACAAACAGTCTTTCCTTCTGTCTGTCATTCTGGCTTTCTGTCTGTCTGTCCCTCAATCTGTACATCCGTCTGCCTGTATTTCTGTATGTCTGTCTTTCTGACTGTCTGTACATCTGTGTTTCTGTCCTTCTGTCTGTGTCTTTCTTTCTTTCTGTTGTATGTCTGTCTATATGTCTTTCTGTCTGTCCCTCCATCTGTACATCTGTCCTCCTGTCTGTCTGTACATCTGTCGGTCTGTATATCTGTCTGTTTGTCTTTCTGTCTGTCCATCTGCCTTGCTGTCCCTCTGTCTTTCTGTCTGTCGGTCTGTCCTTCTGTCTGCCTTTCTGTCTCTCTGTCCATCTGTATGTCTGTCTGTCTTTCTGTCTGTCCATCTGTCTGTCTGTCCTGCCATCCCTCCATCTGTCTCTACATCTGTCTGTCCATCTGTCTCTCTGTCCTTCTATCTGTACATCTGTGTGTGTTTCTGTCTGTCTGTACCTCTGTCTGTACCTCTGTCTGTATTTCTGTCTGTCTTTCTGTCTGTCCCTCCATCTGTACATCTGTCTGTATGTCTGTCAGTCTGTCTTTCTGTCTGTCTGTCCTTATGTCTGTCTGTACATCTGTCCTTCTTTCTGTCTTTCTGTCAGCACATCTCTCGTGTGTCTCTCTGTGTTTCTGTCTGTCTTTCTGTCTGTCTGTCCCTCCATCTGTATGTCTGCCTGTACATCTGTCTGTCCATCTGTCTCTCTGCCCCTCTGTCTGTCTGTATGTCTCTCTGTCTATCCCTCCATCTGTACTTCTGTCTGTCTCTCTGTTCCTTTGTCTGTATGTATGTCTGACTGTCCTTCTGTCTGTACGTCTGTCTGTCTGGACATCTGTCCGTTCTTTCTGTCTTTCGGTCGGTGTGTCTGTCTGTTTCTGTCTATCCTTCTGTCTGTCTGTGCCCTCGTCTGTACATCTGTCTGTCTCTCTGTCTCTCTGTCTGTCCATCCGTCTGTCAGTCTGTCTGTACATCTGTCAGTCTGTATGTCTGTCTTTCTGTCTGTACATCTGTCTGTCTTTCTGTTTGTCTGTCTGTCTGGCCTTATCTATGTCTGTACATCTGTCCTTCTTTCTTTCTCTGTCAGTACATCTTTTGGTATGTCTGTCTGTCTGTATGTATGTATGTCTGTCTGTGTTTATGTCTATCTGTCCCCTCATCTGTACATCTGTTTGTCCATATGTCTGTCTGTCTTTCTGTCTGTCCATCTGTCTCTGTGTCCCTCTGTCTGTCCGTCCCTCTGTCTGTCTCTCTGTCTGTACATCTGTCTGTCCGTCTGTCTGTCTTTCTGTCTGTACATCTGTCTGTATGACTGTCAGTCTGTATGTCTCTCTTTCTGTCACGTCTGTCTGTGTTTCTGTCTGTCTCTACGTCCATCTGCCTGTTGGTTAGTCTGTCTGTCTTTCTGTCTATACGTCTGTCTCTAAGTCCCTCTGTCTGTCTTTCTGTCTGTCCATCTGTCTTCCTGTCTGTCCCTCCATCTGTACATCTGTCTGTCTTTCTGTCCCTCCATCTATATGCCTGTCTGTACATCTGTCTGTCTTTCTGTCTATCCATCTGTCCCTCTGTCTGTCTGTACGTCTACCTGTCTTTCTGTCTGTACATTTGTCTGTCTTTCGGTCTGTCTGTCTTTCTGTCCCTCTATCTGTTCATCTGTCTGTATGTCTGTCTTTCTGTCTGTCTAGCCTTCCATCTGTACATCTGTCTGTATGTCAGTCTGTCTGTCTGTCTATCTCTCTGTCCCTCTCTCTGTCTTTCTGTATGTCTTTCTGTCTGTCCCTCCATCTGTACCACTGTCTTTCTGTCTGTCCGTCTGTCCCCCCGTCCCTTTGTCTGTCTGTCTGTCCATCTGTCTGGCCGTCTGTATGTCTGCCTTTCTGTCACAACGTCTGTCTTTCTGTATGTCTGTACATCTGCCTGTCTGTCCCTCTGTCTGTACATCTGTCCGTCTGTCTCTCCATTGGTATGTCTTTCTGTGTGTCTGTCTGTCTGTCCATCTGTCTTTCTCTCTGTCCCTCCATCTGTACATCTGTCTGTCCCTCTGTCTATACGTTTGTTTGTCTGTCAGTCTTTCTGTCTGTCCATCTGTCTGTCTGTCTGTCCCTCCATCTGTACGTCTGTCAGTCCTTCTGTCTGTCCCTTCGTCTGTACATCTGTGTGTCTTTCTGTCTGTCCCTTTGTCTGTATGTCTGTCTATACATCTGTCTTTCTGTCTGTACATCTCTCTGTCCCTCTTTCTGTCCATCCGTCTGTCAGTCTGTATGTCTGTCTTTCTGTCACAATGTCTGTCTCTCTGTCCCTCTGTCTGTCCCTCCATCTATATGTCTGTCTGTCTTTCTGTCTGTCCCTCTGTCTGTACATTTGTTTGTCTTTCTGTCTGTCCATCTGTCCTTCCGTCTGTCTGTCTTTCTGTCTGTACGTCTGTCAGTCCTGTCTGTCCCTTCATCTGCACGTCTGTCTGTCCGTTGGTCTGTCTTTCTGTCTGTCTGTACATCTGTCTGTCCCTTTGTCTGTATGTCTGTACACCTGTCCCTCCATTGGTCTGTACGTCTGTCCATCTCTCTGTCCCTTTGTCTGTCTGCCTGTCCTTCTGTCTGTCCATCCTTATGTCTGTCTGTACATCAGTCCTTCTTTCTTTCTGTCTGTCTGTCTGTCAGTGTGTCTGTTTGTACATCTGTCTGTCCATATGTCTGTCTGTCTCTCTGTCCCTCTGTCTATCTGTCCATCTGTCTGTCTTTCCATCTGTCCTTCTGTCTGTCCATCCGTCTGTCTGTACGTCTGTCAGTCTGTATGTATGTCTGTCTGTCCCTCCGTCTGTCTGTCTATCTGTCCCTCCATCTGTACATCTGTCAGTCCTTCTGTCTGTCCCTTCATCTGTACGTCTGTCTGTCTGTCTGTCCATCTGTCTGTATGTCTGTCTCTCTGTCCCTCTGGCTGTCTGTCTGTCTTTCCATCTGTCCTTCTGTCTGTTTTCCTGTCTGTCCATCTGTCAGTTTGTCTATCTTTCTGTGTGTCTGTACATCTGTCAATCTGTATGTCTGTCTTTCTGTCTGTACGTCTATCTTTCCATCTGTCCCTCCATCTTTCTGTCTTTCTGTCTTTCCCTCAGTCTGTACGTCTATCAGTCCTTCTGTCTGTCCCTTCATCTGTACATCTGTCCGTATGTCTGTCTGTCTTTCTGTCTGTCTGTCTTTCTGTCTATATGTCTGTCTGTACATATGTCTGTCTTTCTGTCTGTCCATCTGTTCCTCTGTCTGTATGTACATCTGCCTATCTTTCTGTCTGTCTGTCTGTCCCACTGTCTGTACATTTGTCTTTCTGTCCCTCTGTCCGTATGTCTGTCTGTTGCAATGTCTGTCTGTACATCTGTCTGTCTGTCCCTCTGTACATCTGTCTGTCCATTTCTCTGTCTTTCCGAATGTCTCTCTGTCCGTCTGTCCTTCTGTCCATCTGTCTCTCTGTCCCTCTGTCTGTCCCTCCATCTGTCAGTCTATCTCTCTGTCCCTCTGTCTTTCTGTATGTCTATCTGTCCATCTTTCTGTCTGTCTCTCCATCTGAACATCTGTACATCTGTCTTTCTGTCTGTCTGTCCCTCCATCTGTATGTCTGTCTGTACTTCTGTCCGCACATCTGCTTGTCCTTCTGTCCCTCTGTCTGTCTGTATGTCTGTCTGTCCCTCTGTCTGTACATTCGTCTGTCTTTCTGTCTATCCATCTATCAGTCTGTATGTCTGTCTTTCTATCACGTCTGTCTGTCTGTAGGTCAGTCTGTATGTCTGTCTTTCTGTCTGTCCCTCCATCTGTACATATGTCTGTCTTTATGCCTCTCTGTATGTCTGTCCTCCTTTCTATCTGTCTGTCTATCCGTCTGTTTCTCTGTCTTTCTGTCTGTCTGTCTGTCTGTCCCTCTGTCTTTCTGTCTGTCTTTCTTCTGTCCCTCCATCTGTAGGTCTGTCTGTCCCTACGTTTGTATGTTGTCTTTCTGTATATCTGTCTTTCTGTCTGTCCCTCCATCTGTCTGTATGTCTCCCTGTCTTTCTGTCTGTCTGTACGTCTGTCTTTGTCTGTCTGTCTGTCCCTCCATCTGTCCCTCCATCTGTCTGTATGTCTGTCTTTCTGTCTGTCTGTTCCTTCATCTGTACGTCTGTCTATCTGTCCATCTGTCTCTCTGTCCCTCTTTCTGTCTATACATCTGTCTGTTTCTGTCTGTCCCTCTGTCTGTACATCTCTCTGTACGTCTGTCTGTATGTCTTTCTGTCTGTCTGTCTGTCTCTCTTTCCCTCTCTCTGTCTTTTTGTCTGTCTTTCTGTCTGTCCCTCGATCTGTACATCTGTCTATCTTTCTGTCTGTCTGTCCCTCCGTCTGTACTTCTGTCTGTCTGTCTACACATATGTCTGTCTTTCTGTCTGTCTACACATCTGTCTGTCTTTCTGTCTGTCTGCCTGTCCCCCCGTCTGTCTTTCTATCTGTCCCTCCATCTGTGCATCTGTCTCTCTGTCCGTCCATCTATTTTTCCATCTATACATCTGTCTGTGTTTCTGTTCATCTGTCTTTCTGTCTGTCTGCCTGTCCCCCGTCTATCTATCCCTCCATCTGTACATCTGTCTGTGTCTCTGTCCATCTGTCTCTCTGTCCATCCATCTGTCTATCTTTCCATCTATACATCTGTCTGTGTTTCTGTCTGTCTTTCTGTCTGTCCGTCTGTCTGTCTGTATGTCCTTCCATCTAACTGTACATCTGTCTGTCTTTCTGTCTCTGTCCGTGTGTCTGTCTTTCACCTGTCTGTCCTCATGTCTATCAGTATATCTGTCCTTTCTGTCTGTTTGTATATCTGTCGGTGTGTATGTCTACCTTTCTATCTGTACGTCTGTCTGTACCTCTGTCAGTATTTCTGTCTCTACATCTGTCTGTCTGTACATTTGTCTGTCTTTTTGTCTCTCTGTCCCTCTGCCTGTCTGTCCATCTGTTTCTCTGTCCCTCTGTCTTTCTGTCACAATGTCTGTCTTTCTGTCTGTCTGTCCCTCCATCTATATGTCTGTATGTATGTCTGCCTGTCTTTATATCTCTCTGTACATCTGTCCTCCTGTCTTTCTGTCTGTCTGTACATGTGTCGGTCTGTATATCTGTCTGTGTTTCTGTCTGTACCTCTGTCCATATTTTTGTCTGTCTGTCTCTATGTCCCTCTGTCTGTACATCTGTCTGTATGTCTGTCTGTCCGTCTGTCTCTATGTCCCTCTGTCTGTCCATATGTCTCTCCCTTCATCTATCTCTATGTCTATCTGTCTTTCTATCTCTCTATCTCTCTGTCCATCTGTCTCTCCCTTGGTCTGTCTCTACGTCTATCTTTCTGTCTGTCCGTCTGTCTGTCTGTCCTTATGTCTTTCTGTACATCTGTCCTTCTGTCTTTCTATCTGTTGATATGTCTGTCCGTGTGTATGTTTTCTGTCTGTACATATGTCTGTGTTTCTGTCTTTATGTCTGTCTGTATGTATATCTGTACGTCTGTCAGTCTGTATGTCTGTCTTTCTGCCACAATGTCTGTCTGTATTTCTGTCTGTCTGTGTCTCTATCTTGCTGTCAGAACACCTGTCTGTCTGTCTTTATGGATGTCTGTACGTCTGTCCTTCTGCCTGTCTGTACGTGTCAGTCTATCTGTACATCTGTCTGTGTTTCTGTCTGTCTCTCTATCTTTCAGTCTGTCTGTCCCTCTGTCTGTATGTCTGTCCATCTTTCTGACTGTCTTTATGTCTGTCTGTACTTCTGTCCTTCTTTCTGTCTATTGGTACATCTGTATAACTGTTGGTCTATATGTCTGTCTGTCTGTACATCTATCTGTCCTGTCTTTCTGTCTTTCTGTCTGTCTGTCTGTCTGTCTGTCCCTCTGTCTGCCTGTACGTCTGTCTTTCTATCTGTCTGTCTATCGGTCTGTATGTCTGTCCTTCTGTCAGAACGTCTGTCCATCTATCTGTCTCTCTGTACATCTGTCTGTCATTCTTCCTGTCTTTCTATCTATCTCTCTGCCCTCTTTCTCTCTCTCCCTTTTATTCCGTCCATCCTTCTGTCTGTCTGTCGGTCTGTCTTTCTGTCTATATATCTTTCTGTCTTTTGTCTATCCATCTTTTTTTCTGTCCATCTGACTTTCTGTGTGTCTGTCTGTCTGTCTGTCTGTCTTTCTCTCCCTCTCTTTTCCTTTCTTCCTTCCATTGGTCTTTCTGTCTGTCTGTATGTCCATCTGTCTTTCTGGCTTTCTTTCTGGCTTTCTGTCTATATACATCTGTCAGTCTGTATATCTGTCTGTACATCTGTCTTTCTGTCTGTACATGTATTGGTCTGTGTGTCTGTCTTTCTGTCAGAACATCTGTCTGTGTTTCTGTCTGTCTCTCCATCTGTACATCTGTCCGTCTATCTGTCCCTCCATCTGTATGTCTGTCCGTCTTTCTATCTGTCTGTATGACTGTCGGTCTGTAAGTCTATCTTTCTGTTGCAATGTCTGTCTGTGTTTCTGTCTGTCCCTCTGTCTATCTCTGTGTACATCTGTCTTTCTTTCTGTCTGTCTGTCTCTCTGTCCTCTCTCTCTCTCCCTTTTCTTCCTTCCATCCTTCTGTCTGTCTATTGGTCTATCTTTCTGCCTTTCTTTCTGTCTTTTGGCAGTCCATCTTTTGTTCTGTCTGTTTGTCTGACCATCTGTGTGTCTTTTTCTTCCTCTCTTTTCCTTTCTTCCTTCTGTCCGTCTTTCTGTATTTGTCTTTCTGTCTGTCTTTATGCCTGTCTTTCTCTTTCTATCTTTCAGTCTGTCTGTCTTTCCATCTTTATGTCTGTCTGTCTGTCTGTCTGTACATTTGTCTTTCTGTCTGTACATCTGTTGGTCTGAATGTCTGTATGTCTGTATGTCTGTTGGTGTTTCTGTCTGTCTTTCTGTCTGTACGTCTTTCTGTCTGTCTGTAGATCTGTCCTTCTGTCTGTCTTTCTGTTTGTCTGTACATCTGTCTGTCTGTCTGTCTGTCCCTCTGTCTGTCTGTATGTCTGTCTGCCTTCTGTCTGTACATCTATTGGTCTTTCTGTCAGATGTCTGTCTGTGTTTCTGTCCTTATGTCTGTCTGTATGTCTATCTATCTGTATGTCTCTCTGTGTTTCTGTCTTTCTGTCTGTCCATCTGTCTCTATGTCCCCCTGTCTGTATGTCTGTCTATCTGTCCCTCCGTCTGTACATCTGTCTGTCTGTCTTTCTGTCAGTCCATCTGCCTCTTTGTCCCTCTGTCTGTCCATCTGTCTGTCTTTCTGTTTGTCTGTCTGTCTGCACTTCTGTCTGCCTCTGTGTCCCTCCATCTGTATGTCTGTGTGTCTTTATGTCTGTATGTCTGTCCTTCTGTATGCACATCTGTTGGTCTGTATGTCTGTCTTTCTGTCACAACGTCTGTCTGTCTTTCCGTCTAGCTGTCTGTCCCTCCATCTTTCTGTCTGTCTGTCTTTATGTCTGTCCTTCTGTCTGTCTTTCTGTCTGTCTGCACATCTGTCTGTCTTTCTGTCAGTCTGTGTGTCTGTCTGTCCCTCTGTTTGTCTGTCTGTCTGTACACCCATCAGTTTGTATGTCTGTCTTTCTATCTGTCCTTTCTTTCTGTCTGTCTATATGTCTGTCTGTACATCCGTCAATCTGTATGTCTGTCTGTCCCTCTGTCTCTCTCTGTCTGTGTGTCTTTCTTCCTGTCTGTCTGTATGTCTATCTGTCTGTCTTCCTGTATGTCTGTCTTTATGTCTGTCTGTACGTCTATTTGTCTTTCTGTCTGTCTGCCTTTCTGTCAGAACGTCTGTCTGTGTTTCCGTCTGTCCCTCTGTTTGTCTGTCTCTCTCTCTATCTCTCTGTACATCTGTCTATCTTTCTTCCTGTCTATGTCTTTCTGTCTGTCTGGACATTTTTCTTTCTGTTTGTCCTTGTGTCTGTCTGTACGTCTTTCTGTCTGTCTGTCCTTGTATGTGTCTTTCTGTCTGTCTTTCAGTCTTTCTTTCTTTTTTTTTAATGCAGTTTTTGGCCAGGGCTGGGTTTGAAACTGCCACCTCCAGTATATGGGACCAGCACCCTACTCCTTTGAGCCACAGGTGCTGCCCTCAGTCTTTCTTTCTTTCTGTCTTTCTATCTGTCTATCTGTCTGTTCTGTTTGTCTTCCGGTCTTTCTGTCCTTCTCTATGTCTGTCTGTATGTCTTTCTGTCTCTCTGTACATCTGTCTTTCCATATTTGTGCCTCATTTTCTTTGTGTCTGTCTTTCTGTTTGTCTTTCTTTCTGTTTCTCACTCTCCTTTCCTCCTTCTGTCCTGTCGTATTTTCTGCGTGTCTTTCTTTCTGTTTGTCTTTCTTTGTCTTTCTCTTTCTCTTTCTCACTCTCCTTTCCTCCTTCTGTCCTTCTGTCCATCTTACTGTCTTTCTGTCTCTCTGTCCTCTCTCTCTCTCCCTTTCCTCCCTTCCATCCTTCTGTCTGTCTGTTGGTCTATCTTTCTGTCTTTTGTCTGCCCATCTTCTTTTCTGTCTGTCTGACTTTCTGTGTGTCTGTCTGTCTGTGTGTCTTTCTTTCTCTCCCTCTCTTTCCCATTCTTTCTTCCGTCTGTCTTTCTGTCTTTCTCTTTCATTCTGTCTGTCTTTCTGTCTTTATGTCTGTCTGTCTGTCTGTATGTCTATCTGTCTTTCTGGATTTCTGTCTGCATATCTATCTGTTTTTCTGTCCATCTTTACATCTATCAGGCTGTATGTCTTTCTGTCAGAATGTCTGTTTCTGTTTCTGTCTGTCCCTCTGCCTCTCTGTACGTCTGTCTCTATGTCTGTCTGTCTTTCCTCCTGTCTGTCTGTCTCTATGTCCTCTCTCTCTCTCCCTTTTCTTCCTTCCATCCTTTTGTCTGTCCATCTATCTTTCTGTCTGTCCATCTTTTTTTCTGTCTGACTTCTGTGTCTGTCTGACCATCTGTATGTCTTTCTGTCTGTCTGCCTGTCTTTCTGTCTTTATGTCTGTCTGTATGTCTATCTGTCTTTCTAGCTTTCTGTCTTTCTGTCTGTCTGTACATCTTTCTGCCTGTCCCTCTGTCTGTCTGTACATATGTCTGTCTTTCTGTCTGTCCCTCCATATGTACATCTGTCTGTCTGTACATCTATGTGTCTATATGTCTGTCTTTCTTTCTATCTGTCTGTTGGTATGTCTGTCAGTGTGCACGTCTGTCTGTCTGTCTGTCTTTCTATGTGTCTGTACATCTGTCTGTCTGTCCCCGTCTGTACATCTGTCTTTCTGCCTGTTTGTCCTTATTTCTGTCTGTCGGTATGTCTGTCAGTGTGTATGTCTGCCTGTCTGTCTATACATCTGTCTGTGTTTCTGTCTGTCTGTCCCTATGTCTATCTGTCCCTCTGTCTGTCTTTCTGTTGGTCTCTACTTCTATCAATCTGTCTGTCTGTCTTTCTGTCAGAATGTCTGTCTGTACGTCTGTTCTTCTTTCTGTCTTTCTCTGTTTGTATGTGTGTCAGTCTGTCTGTCTGTATGTATGTCTATCTGTTTCTCTCTCCATCTGTACATCTGTCTGTCCCTCTGTCTGTACATCTATCTGTCTTTCTGCCTTTCTGTCTGTCTGTCCCTCTGTCAGCCTGTAAATCTGTTTGTCTTTCTGTCTGTCTGTACATCATCTATCAGTCTGTATGTCTGTCTTTCTGTCAGAACGTCTGTGTTTCTGTACATCTATCTGTCTCTATGCCTGTCTTTCTTCCTGTCTGTCTTTCTGTTTGTCTGTCTCTCTGTCCTCTCTCTATCTCTCTCTCCCTTTTCTTCCCTCCGTCCTTCAGTCTATCAGCCTTTCTGTCTTTCTATCTTTCTGTCTGTCTTTTGTCTGTCCATCTGACTTTCTGTCAGTGTGTCTGTATGACCATCTGTGTGTCTTTTTGTCTTTCTCTCCCTCTCTTTTCCTTTCTTCCTTCCGTCCATCTTTCTGTCTTTATCTTTCTGTCTGTCTTTATATCTGTCTTTCTTTTTCTGTCTGTCTTTCCATTTTTATGTCTGTCTGTCTGTACATCTGCCTTTCTGTCTGTCTCCACATCTATCTGTCTTTCTATCTGTACATCTGTCTGTCTGTACGTCTGTTGGTCTGTATGTCTGTCTGTACGTCTGTTTGTGTTTCTGTCTATCTGTCCCTCCATCTGTACGTCTGTATGTCTGTACATCTGCCTGTCTGTCTGTCTGTCTGCACATCTATCTGTCTTTCTGTCATTCTGTCTGTACATCTGTCTGTCTTTCTGTTTGTACATCTGTATGTCTGTCTGTATGTCTGTCTGCTTTCTTTCTGTCTGTCCCTCCATCTGTACATCTGTACGTCTGTCTTTCTGTCTGTCTGTATGTCTATCAGTCTGTATGTCTGTCTTTCGGTCAGAATGTCTGTCCCTCTGTCTGTCTGTCTCTCTGTACATCTGTCTGTCTTCCTGTCTGTCTGTCTACTGTCTGTCTGCCCTTGTGTCTGTCTGTACATCTGTCTGTCTTTCTCTCTTTCTCTCTTTTCCTTTCTTTCTCCCATCTGTCTTTCTGTCTGTCTATCCTTATTGGTGTCTTTTTGTCTTTCTAGCTGTATTTCTATCTTTCTGCCTTTACATCTTTCTATCTTTCTGTCTGTCTTTTGGTCTTTCTTTCTTTTTTTAATGCAGTTTTCAGCCAGGGCCAGGTTTGAAAATGCCACCTCCAGTATACAGGGCTGACACACTACTCCTTTGAGCCACAGGTGCCATCTTGGTCTTCCTTTCTCTCTGCCTTTCTGTCTTCCTGTCTGTATCTCTGTCTGTCTTTCTATCTGTCTTTGTCTTTCTGTCTGTATGTGTTTCTGTATGTCTGTACATCTGTCTGTCTTTCCATCTTTGTGCCTGTCTTATTCTGTGTGTCTGTCTTTCTGTTTGATTTTCTTTCTCTTTCTCACTCTCCTTTCCTCCTTCTGTCCTGTCTTATTTTCTGTGTGTCTGTCTGTCTGTCTGTTTGTCTTTTGTTGTCTTTCTCTTTCTCACTTTCCTTTCCTCCTTCTTTCCTTCTGTCCATCTGTCTTTCTGTCTTTTTCTCTGTCTGTCTGTCTTTCTGTCTCTCTGTCCTCTCTCTCTCCCGTTTCTTCCTTCCATCCTTCTGTCTGTTTGTCTGTCTTTCCATCTTTCTTTCTGCCTGTCTTTTGTCTGTCCGTCTTTTATTCTGTCTGACTATCTGTGTGTCTTTCTATCTGTCTGCCTATCTTTCTATCTGTCTTTCTGTCTGTATTACCATCTCTCTTTCTGCCTGTCTGTCATTCTTTCTGTCTTTCTGTCCTCGTGTCTATCTTTCTGCCTTTCCATCTTTCTGTCTTTCTCTCCCTCTCTTTTCTTCCTTCTTTCCTTCTATCCATCTTTGTCTTTATGTCTGTCTTTCTCTGTCAGTCTATCTTTCCATCTTTATGTCTGTCTGTCTGTCCTTTCATTTTATCTTTCTGTCTTTCTGTCTGTACATCTGCCTGTCATTCTGTCTTTCTGTCTGTCTTTCTGTCTGCTGTACATCTGCATGTGTCTTTCTGTTGAAATGTCTGTTTTTATCTGTCCCTGTCTGTCTGTACGTCCTTCTGTCTTTCTCTCTTTTCATTTCTTCCTTCTATCTGTCTTTGTGTCTGTCTTTCTATCTACCCTTCTGTCTGTCTTTCTGTCCTTTTGTCCATCTGTCTGTGTGTCTGTCTGTATATCTTTCTGTGTGTCTTTGTCTTTTTGTTTGTCTTTATGTCTGTCTTTTTCTTTCTGTCTATCTTTCTGACTTTATATTTGTCTGTCCTTCTGTTTGTCTTTCTGTCTGTCTCTATGTCTGTATTTCTTGCATTCTGTCTCTCTTTCTGTCTGTCTTTCTCTTTGTATGTCTGTCTGTTATACTGTCTGTCTGTACATCTGTCTATGTTTCTGTCTGTCCCTCTGTCTCTACATCCGTCTTTCTGTCTGTCTTTGTCTTTCTAACTCTCTGTCTATACGTCTGTCTGTGTTTCTGTCTGTCCCTCTGTCTGTCTGTACGTCTGTCTGTCTGTACATCTGTCTGTCTTTGTGTCTGTTGTCTTTTCGTCTGTCTTTCCATCACTGTGCCTGTCTTATTTTCTGTGTGTCTTTCTTTCTCTCAGTCTTTGTCTTATTTCTCTCCTTTTTTCCTTCTGTCCTTCTGTCCATCTATCTGTCTTTCCATCTTTTTGCCTGTCTTTCTGTCCATCTCTCATTCTGTGTTTCTGTCTTTTTCTCTGTCCATCTGTCTTTCTATTTGTTTCTTTGTCTTTCTCTCTCTCTGTCCCTTTTCTTGGTTCTATCCATCTGTCTGTCTGCCAGTCTATCTTTTTGTCTTTCTATCTTTCTGTCTTTCATCTGTCCATCTTTTTGTCTGTCTGAACTTCTGTGTGTCTTTCTGTCTGTCTGTCTCTCTGTCTTTGTCTTACCAAATCTCTGTCTGTCTTTCTGTCCATCTATCATTCTCTTTCTGTCTTCCTGTCTGTGTTTCTGTCTGTCTTTCCATCTTTCTTTCTCTCCCTCTCTTTTCCTTTCTTCCTTCTGTCTGTCTTTCTGCCTGTCTGTCCTTCTGTCTGTCTGTCTTTATGTCTGTCTGTACTTCTGCTTATCTTTCTGTCTGTATGTCTGTCTGTCCTTCTGTCTTTCTGACTTTCTGTCTATACGTCTGTCTGTGCATCTGTTTGTCTCTACGTGTCTTTCTCTCTTTTTGTCTATCTTTCCTGTCTGTCTGCCTTTCTGTCTGTCTCTACATATGTCTTTCTATCTGTCTACTGTCTGTCTGTCCTTCTGTCTTTCTCTCTCTCTTTTCATTTTTTCCTCCCATCCATCTTTCTGTCGGTCTCTCTGTACGTCTTTCTATCTTTCTGTTTGTCTGTCTGTCTGCCTGTGTGTCATTTGGTCTTTCTTTTTTTTATGCAATTTTTGGCCTGTGCCAGGTTTGAACCTGCCATCTCCAGTATATGGGGCTGGCATCCTACTCCTTAGAGCCACAAGTGCCACTCTCAGTGTTTCTTTCTGTTTTGTATCTCTGTCTGTCTTTGTCTTTCTGTCTTTCTGTGTGTGTTTTTGTTTGTCTACCTTTCTGTCTCTACATCTGTATTTGTGACTTTCTCTCTCTCTTCCTTTCTTCCTTCCGTCCATCTTTGTATGTCTGTCTTTCTCTCTCTATGTCTGTCTGTCTCTACATCTTTCTATCTTTCTGTCCTTCTGCCTGTCTGTCATTGTCTTTCTGTTTGTGTATCTGTCTGTACATCTGTCAGTCTGTCTGTCTGTCTATCGGTACATCTGTCTGCCTTTCTGTCTGTCCTTCTGTCTCTTGGTACATACATCTGCCTTTCTGGCCTTATGTCTGTCTGTCTGTATATCTGTCCCCCCATCTGTCTGTACATCTATCGGTCAGTATGTCTGTCTTTCTGTCAGAACGTCTGTCTGTGTTTCTGTCTGTATGTCTTTCTTCCTGTCTGTCTTTTCTTGTGTCTGTCTGTACGTCTGTCTTTCTCTTCCTCTCTTTTTCTTTCTTCCTTCCATCCCTCTTTGTGTCTGTCTTTCTGTCTGTCTTCATACAGAAAGACAGACAGATGTACAGACAGACATATAGACAGATGTACAGATGGAGGGCCAGTCAGACAGACAGATAGACACACATACAGACAGATGAATACACAGAAAGACAGACAGACCAAAAGCCAGAAAGACAGAAAGATGTACGGACAGGCAGAAAGACACACAGATGTACAGACAGAAAGAAAGAGAGACAGAGGGGCAGAGCCAAGATGGTGGACTGTGGCCAGCTTTTTACAAAAGCTCCCGTCCAGAATGAGGCTTAAAGGACAGAAGTTTAGCAAAGGAGTTGATGGTTTGGAGTGGAGCCAAGACAGAAGATTGAAGAGTGCACTTCAACCTTCCTAAGGGAAGCTGCGACCCCAAAAATACAATCAAAAGGTACAAAATCCACCACCAAGCGGACAGGAGTCCCCTCCCCCCACAAGAAGGGCTCCCAGTTTACTCCATGCAAACAAGCGAGCAGAGTTCAAACATCCTCCCACTATATCCCATGGGACAGACGCCCTAAAAACTGGACCTCCTACCCCTGCTGGCATGCCACGGCACCCTCCTGCCAGGCATAAAACTGTAAAACTGTAGAAAACTGTATATAGTCCCCACCTGCTACGTTGAACTCCGAGGATTTTCCCTCCCCCGCCCCATGCTGAGGTCTGGAGGTTTGTTACCTATGGGTTCCAGATTCTTGGGCATCTCCTGGAGAGAAGTAGAAGGGGAAAGGGCTGGTGCTGCTCTGTGCTGACTGTGGCACAAGAGTGAGGAGAAGAAAGTTGGATCAGAGAAACAGCAGCGGTGGCATCCTGAGCTGTGAACTGACTCCATATGAATGGACTTGGTAACTTTTGTATGTAAAAAGACAATTAGCACCATCCCCCCAGGGGAATAGCTGAGACAAAAGCAGTGGGCAGGTAGAGGCTGGAATTGACACCTGAGTGTAAATTCTAATTTGCTTCAGGCTTGGAGCTGAGTTATTCACCAGCTCCAGAAAGTTTCTGGCTTCCAGAAGATTTAGACTGCACAGAAGGTGTGAGGCCTTAACGGACACAACTTTCAAAGCGTAAATTCTTCCCCTGCTGGACTGGACTCAGATTTCCCATTGAGCACCTCACCCTCAGGGGAAGGCTGAGACAAAGGCAGTGGGCAGGCAGAGGCAGGGATTAACACCTGAGTGTAAAATCTAATTGCTGCCCAGGGTTGAGTTGCTCCTTAGCGGTAGCAGCCTTTGACCTGCAGAGGAATCTAGCCGCAACAGAAGGCAAGGGGCTGGAATTAACAGAACGTTAACAGCCTAATTTAAACATGCAAGGCCCCCCTGCCAGACGCAGATTTCTGGGTGATTTTGGCAGTGTAAAACCTGGGAGCAGTTGCCTACTGGAGTGAACAGGGTCACAGATCTGGGGGATTACAAGTGACTGGGTGCAAGGTGGGGAAGGAGTTATTAACCTTCCCAGACTAACCCATCTGCTGGGTGGGTACCTTTGCCCTTACAGAGCACTGGAGCAAGTTACATCTGAGCTGTGAGCAGAGCCCTCTTGTCTAGCTGTCGGAAACATTTGAACTTTTCCACCTGAAATGTGTGCTGACTGGGACAACTGATTTGGACCCCTTAAACCAGGCAGACCACTCAGGGACTATTCAAAAGGGCATCCTGGGTGTATAGTTGAGAGAAGGTTTGATTTTCCTTGCCAAATTGTTGTTTATGCGGGGTGGAGTAATTTAATTGCTGGTATTTCTCCACAGCTGAGATTTCAACCAAGAGAAACTGAATCACTAGGGTAGGACAGAGACCAGTTGAAAATAAGACAGAGCCACTTAGCCCCATCACACCAACCAGGTCCCCAGTCTCTCAGACCATAACACTGTATGGGTCCTTGACAAACCTCAAGGGGAAAAGCCAAATGGGGTAAAACAATCATGTGGCAGAATCAGTGGAAAAGCTAGATCAACCTTCCCCCAAGAAAGGATGTAGTTGGTAATACAAATAACCAGAGTAAGTCAACTCCCTCAAGAAAGGATGTGGCAGACCAAACTGAAGATCCCCTACATAAACAGATAGCTGAGATGTCAGAAATTGAATTCAGAATTTGGATTGCAAATAAGATTAATAGAATAAAGGCAAAGATAGAAATAGAAATTCAAGGAGCATTCCAAAAGTTCACTCAAGAATTCAACAAATTCAAAGAAAAAACTACCAAAGATTTTGAAACATTAAGGGGAAAGATTGCAGCCCTCAAAGATCTGAAAAATACGGTAGAATATCTTGGTAACAGAGTGCAAGAGGCAGAAGAAAGGATCTCAGGCATAAAAGACAAAGCTTCTGAACATGTCCAAACATCCAAGGAGAATCAGAAATGGAAAGCAAAAACGGATCATTCTCTCAGTGAGCTCTGGAATAATTCAAAGAAAACTAATATTCACCTCATAGGAATCCCTGAAGGTGACGAAATTGCTTCACAACACACAGAGGCTATTCTGTATGAAATTATGAAAGA